>ML831176.1:0-25615 GCA_009831015.1 Picea engelmannii
AAATCGAGCCATCGTGCAGGTCAAGGTGCAATGGAAGCACTTTTGAGTAGATGAAGCTACATGGGAGCTGGAAGATTCCATGAAAATGGAATACCCATTTTTGTTTACTGTATAATTGTAAATACATGGTGTTTTAAACACCGAGGATGGTCTTTCTTTAAGGAGGAGGGGAATGTAACACCCTATTTTCACCCAAGATTTTAATTATGCACAAACTTCATATGTTAACATTATGAGGCATGTAATTATGTTTTGATTTAATATAAACACCAAACTATTGATTGAGAGGGAATGACCTTGATAAGTACTAGCCGTGATACACTACAGGAAATTGATGAGGCAAAGGGACTGATGGAATGGTTGAGTGAAGTGGAGTTGAGGTGCATCAGTGAAGAAAACATGAAGCTTGCACATCAAGCTAATCTATGCTTACCAACTTAATGACTTCACCTACCAGCACACCAAACTGTTGAGGAGACCACGTGACCATTAAAGAGAAGGTCGTAGAGGTGGTTGAACAATTAATAATTGCAGTTGGCCTATATAGAGAGAGAATGGCCACTTGAATAACTAATGGGGGAATGTACCACAGAACTGCCCCTTGATATTTTGAATCGCAGACTGCAGGTTACATTTGTAGGACGCTGCAAAGATCCCGATGGGATGGAAAAGAAGACCAGGGGAGGAAAAATGCAACACACACAGAAAAAGACTGAGAAGAGGGTAAGCATAGAGACAAAAATATAGATGATAATTTGATAGGAGAAGAGCCCAACAACAAAGGTTGCAGCCCAGAGACAAAAATGATACCCCACAACAACAAAAAAGGCTCAAAGGAAAACAACGGAGTGCAGAAACATAGATGTGTTGATTGAGAAAGAAAATAATAGCTTTCTCGAAGAAAATAGGAAGCTTATATGAGTTATTGATGATCACCCTGAATAGAGAAGACCCAGATTCAAGAACTGGAGAAATAGTGGGTTGTAGCTTGGTGCTTACTAGATAGAAACCAACACTGGTAAGAGGAGGTTGCAGAGGGATTGTTGACCAGAGAAGGGACTCCCTTGTGCAGAGGAAATCCAGTTGAGAAACCACCTGATAAACTTGTAGAGACTCGAAGCTTAGTGGGAGGCGACAACTTCTGTTGTATCAAAAGAGGAAGGAGAGTAACCTTCCTAGATCATTACAGACTCAAAAACCTGCTGAGTCAATTTCCTTGGTGGTATCATGGCTTGGCAAGTGGGTGTTGTGTTATAGGAAGTGGCTCTACAAAAAAGGCCTAAGGTTGGGAGGAAATGCATCCTCTCTTAGTCAGTTGGATTGGATTATTTCTTTATCAGATAAGTGTTCATATGTACTGAAACTAACTGTGAATGAAGTTATATAAATGCTCATGAATGGAACAATTGTATGATAACTTGTATGAATGTTAAAATCTAAGAAAAAGTATGTGTGCTTAATTTATGATTTTGAATGTTGTAAGAAGAGTTATGTTATGATGTTCACTATTTCCATGTTGAATCGTGAAAACAACTAAGGGTGAATTGTTACCTACTTGAATACTCTTTATTTTCCATGTATGGATAGCTTGCAAATCATGTGAGGTTTTAACCATTAAGTTTGACATATTGTAATGGTTGTATAATTTAATTTGATCCTTTGTAACTCGTAATGGCCATAGATTGGGGTTCAAGTCCTTGTAGGTCAAGAATGAATTCTTGTGAACCCAAAAAATGGCTAAGTCCTTGAAGCGAACAATTATGACTCCTTCAAACCATGAGTTAGTCAGCGAAGAACAACAGTCGTCGATCTAAAGAGATCGAAACTGTTGATTGATGGTTTGTTTGGAGTGAGAGCGTCGGAGAGGATCCATAGGTGTTGTGGGAAGGACTTTGAATGAGAGACTCTTAAAGAAACCTTTCAGAGTGAGGTTTTTAGAAGGAAATCTCATGTGTCATGAAAATAACCCTGAAGGAGAGACCCCCAAGTCGAGTTAGTGTGATCCATATATATGGAAGTCAGAAGGATGATGTTGGCATAGGGGCAGACCCAGGGTTCAACTCTATCAGCGCACCAACAAACCCTAACTACTAGCCCTTTCGGCAACACCTGCGAAGCAGATGCAATCTCACCCGAAGTAGCAATAGGGGGTTGCAAGACACAGACATCTACAACCAGAGGAAATGCAAAGTGAATCTAAAACACAACACCAACCAATCTAGAGATTCTTTACCACGCCTAAGCTTACTTTGCAAGTTATATCTTAGATTCAACACAACAATGCAATAACAGTATATCAAATATCAAATAACACAACATCAATCACATAGAACAACAAGATATACATGGTTCACCCTCTTCCTAGGGCTATGTCCACAAAACTGTGTTTCTTGATATATTAGATGAAAACATATAGTTCTATCTACGCACTTAGCTTGCAGATCTCTCTATCTATATCTCTTTATCTCCCCTCCTTGTGCACCCAGCTGTAGGGTTGATCTTCGCACCAAGTTGAAGATCCAGAATACAAGAATGCTCTTACAACACACTACTTCTCTCACGCAACAACAATAATCACAATCCTTGACCAACCCTCCCGATTCTTTTTGGCCTTTATTTATACATTACAATGACTCTCAGACAACCTTAGACCGAAGCCTAACTATCAAAACCCTAAATGCCAAAATCCTAGGTGTCAAAATCCTAGGCCCCACGCAACCCGTATCTTAAGGGCTTCGTCAGCCTATTCTTCCTTCTTTCCCACGAGGTGCTCCAAAGCATCCATTGGTGGTTTTTTCCGCTTGCTGAGTTGTCCATGATCCATCTTCTTTGTTGATCCATCTTCTTTGATCTTCTCTTTCAATGACTCGCTTTCCTTTACTTCGCTCCTTCTTTTCTGCTTCTTTGACCACTTCGACCCATTCTCAGTTTATGTGCCTTCTACACTCTTTGTACTTCATCTTTCCTCTTCCTTCGTCTTTGCTTTCTTCCTTATTCCATAACTAAGGGCCAACAAGCCCCCAACACTCACCTGTGACTCGTCTCGAGTCACTGCAGGGTTGAACCCTCAGTATCACTTCGACTGCAGACTGCGCAGAGCAGACTATGCTTTCTGCTCTGTCCCTTCCCATGTTTGTGCAGACTGTCTTTTCTGTGTATGGTACCTAGTTTCAACTACACCTGGTACTTTAACCCTTCTTCTTATGCTTTTACTAAGAGCTGCGAGGCAGCTGGTTGTCATAATACAATTTCAATCGGCTCCCATTTACTAAACCTTCCTTCCATTCTCCATTCAGAGTCTTCAACTGTAGAACTCCTCCTTCTGTAACATAGGCAACCTCATATGGCCCAAACCAATGTGTCATGAGCTTCCCTAGATGCTTCATGAACTTGTTTTCATATACCAATACCAGATCTCCTTGCTTAAATGCTTTCTTCTTTATATGTCTGTCATGGTAGGCCTTTTCTCGTTTTTTCTATACCTGCTGATGAAATCCTGCAATAAACTTGTCTTACTCTAGTTCCACTAACTGCACAAGCCTGTCTTGCACAACGCCTATGTCATCCATACCTGTAAATACTACAATTGTTAAGCTAGGAACCAAATATTTCATAGGTACCGCTGCTTCCAAGCCATAAACTAACTTAAAGGGAGTCTATATTGTCAACTTTTTGCAAGTGGTTCGATAAGCCCATAACACTGTTGGCACTCTCAAATCCCAATAATCTTTGTTCACACTGCAAATCTTTGTCAACGTTGTCTCTAAGATCTTATTGAAATATTTGACTGTACCATTCGCTTGTGGGTGGTATGGTGTGCTCTTCTAATGGTGAACTTCAAATTCTCGAGTCAAGGCTTCAATAGTCTTATTAATAAAATGTGTGCCTTGATCGCTCATAAGGATCTTTGGGCATCCAAATCAGGTTATGATATCATCAAATATGAACCGCACAGCTGTAGTTTCACTACATTCCTTAACTGCTCTTGCTTCTGCCCATCTAGTCAAATACTATGTCACAGTGATGATGTATCGAGCTCCTGTGCGCTTTCCTGGTGGGTTGATAGGTCCCACAAAATCAATGGCCCATTTCTCAAATGCCTGTAAAGTTAGTTGAGGTATTAAAGGCATCTCACCTCTTCTGGAAGGTTTCCCAACTCTTTGGCATACATCGCAGGATCTGTAGTATTCCTTAGCATCTTTGGGTAAAGTGGGCCACTAGAGGCCATCTCTAAGAACCTTCTACGTTGTTGCTTTCCCTGCATAATGTCCTCCTGCGATGCCTTCATGTGCTTCTGCCAAAATCAGTGGTCTTTCTCCCTCCATAACGCATCTCCTCAAGATCTCATTAGGTCCCATCTTATATAGTTGTCCAACTATAAGTGAAAAATCCGCAGCACAAACTACCAGTTGTTTTTTCTGAATAATTGTATACTCGCGGGGTGCCATTCCTGTAGATAGGAACTAGACTATCTCAACGAAGTGATCATCAACTTTTCTAATGGCCAGCAACTGTGCATCTAGTAGTGTATCCTCCAAACTGGTAGGTTCCTCTCCATGTTCTGACCTAGACAAGTGGTCAGGTCCCTTGTTCATTCTCCCTGGGTCAATCACAATGTCAAAATCATATTCCTAGAATAACAGTAGCCATCTGCATATTATTCCCCCCAACAATGGCTTGTTGACTAAGTATTTCAACGCAGAGTGATCAATGAACATCTTAAAATGTCCTCCCAACAAGTAGTGTCTAAACTTCTGCAACGCATAGACCATAACTAAGCCTTCTCGTTCAGTGGTGGTATAGTTTATCTCAGTTGTAGAAAGCTTCCTGCTAGCAAAGGATATGGGGTGGTCAATGTCTCTTGCTCCTGGTTGTGCTAACGAAGCATCGACATGGACGTGGAATTCCTTACTCCAATCTAGGAAAACTAGAATAGGTGCAGTAACCATTTTCTGTTTTAGTGTGTCGAAGCTCTACTGACATTCTTCTAACCATTGAAACTGACGATCTTTCTTTAAAATCTTTTCCATGGGTGTTGTTATCTGTGTGTAGCCCTTGATAAACTTTATGTAGTATTCAATATGTCCCAACACAGTGCGTAGTTGTCTAACCGAAGTAGGAGGAGGTAGATCAACAATGATGGCAATCTTGGAAGGATTTACCAACAACCCTTGCTTACATACAATGTGTCCCTGCAATACTCCAAAAGTTGAAAGGAATATGCACTTCTTCAGGTTCAGGGAAATCTGTCATTGCCTACACTTATCCAACATTAATCTCAAACATTAAATATGATTTTTCAATAAGCTAAAAACAATCCAATCATCAAAATATGCTTCCAAAAATTTATGTAAAAATTCCTTGAATGCTTCAACCACCACCCTGGAAAACATGGTTGGTGCGTTCTTCAATCCGAAACGCATCACAGTGTACTGGAAGGAACCCCATTCTGTTGCAAATGTGGTCTTATGTCTGTCTTCCCTAGCAATTCTGATCTGGTGATAACCTGAAAATCCATCGGTGAAGGAGTAAACTTATTGTCCTCCTACATTATCTAACACTTCATCAGTAAACGATATAGGGAATGGATCATGTAAACATGCATCATTCAGTTTCCTTAAATCTACACAGATTTCGATCTCTCCTTACTTCTCATCCTGAACCACCATAGGGCTAATCCATTCTGATTCTTCAACGGGTTCTATGATTCCTGCTTCCAACATTCTATCTAATTGAATACTAACTTTCTGCTTATACTTGGGATTCAGTCTGTAGGGTCTTTGCTTGGCTGGCCTTGCATATGGTTTCAAAGGGATCTTCATTTCTCCCATGGGCACTTTAATGCCCTTCATGTCTGTGAACTTGGTTGGAAACAAGTCCTCATATTCATGCAATAATTATGTAATCTTATCAATAGTGGCATCATCCCAATAATCTCCAACGTTGGCCAACTTAGGTGCTTGCTCTACTCCAATATTAGCTTTCTTGATTTTAATTGCTTGTCCAATGAAAGGTAGTTCAATCCCTGGCCCTTCTATGTCTCTTTGTCCTTCAGTTTTTGTGATGTTCACATTTCTAGGATCATCATCTTCATCAACATTGATATTGTAACAACCCTGTAATTTCTGAAGAGGTGCAATCTATTCATCTTCTTCTTGCTCCAAAGGGAGGTTAGGTGCCTCCTCAAAGACTTTTTGTTTTACAACTTGTAAAGCCTGATCTACTGTGGGGTACCGACTTTCAAATAAAAATGTAGCTATAAAGTTCTAAGTCATACCGTACCAATCTGAAGTGGTGAGGCATAGTTTTGCTTGAAGATACCAATTGATAAGTGTTGTGTCCAAAGTGTTAATGAACTTATGCACCCACTGTTCTTTAGGAATGTTGCTCCAGGCCTTCTCACAACTCCGCACATGGTCCTACGGACAACTCTGACCTGTGTATCGAACTTCACACCCTTCGACTTGGTCTAAAAAGCACATTGTCATCAAAGTGCGACATTGTACCCACTTTGCGATGTTCTTCTTGTGTGTTCCCCACCATCTTGTTGACATTGCTTTCAAGGCTTCATCCAGTGCCAACAACCTTGGTTGTACTGGTACAATTTCTTTAAATTCCAATAAGAATGTTTCTAAATGATTTAAACCATCAAATGTGGGAAGATTACTTACTTATGTGCCAATCCAGCGAACTTCCCTGGTCAATCTAGCACACATCCGTGCAAAAAATTCATACATTATCTTCTAACAGTCCTCCAATGCTTCTTCTGAATCTGATGAGTATGCACTTTCATTTCGCCAACTTAAATTTCCATCTGTCGTAGGATTAATGTAATCCTATTGTCTTGTTGTCAATTTATATATATTCTCTAGTTCATAAGCATGGTCTTCTTCTCTGATAGGTTCTGTGTATATGCGACCTTCATCAGGATCAAGAGGTGCAATGACCCTAAGTCCATCACCTTCAAATGTCATTCTTCTTTTCTTTAAGTCAATAACAGTCGAATTGTTGAAAGCCCAATCAATGCCCAACAACACAGTATAAGGACAACTATCATCAACTATCTCAATCACTTCGAAGTCTGCAAACATCCTTACCCCGTCGATGTCCACAAGGACATGCTCCAGTCTTCCAAAGGGGCTTACTGCATGTTGATTAGCCATCTTGAGCATGATAGGAGAGTAAATCAACTTAGGTTTTCCCATCAGTGCCCAGGTCTGCTTCGTCATAACATTGACTTCTGATCCCAAGTCGAGGACCACATAATCTATGTCATAGTCTCCAATCTGAGCATTAAGGTGTAGTTCCTTGTTTGTCCTTCTCTTTCTAGATACTCGATGTACTGCTTTATTCAACAGAGGATATACCCATCCTATCTCATATTGTCTGGTCAAGTGTTGTAGTTCTTGCACAACTCTTTCATCCTTAATCAAATTAATGCAACTATATAAGAAATCCATAAGCTTGCTTACCTCTTTTCCATCTCCGGGCGAGGCAGATTGATCGAATGCCAGAGGCATTCTACATTCTCTCACTTATGGTTGTGACTTAGATGAAGAAGCTTGTTCTCTTCCAAATTCTCTTCTTGCCTCTTCAAATGTCTCCTTTTCCTTCCTTGGATCAAACAACTATGTCTTTTTTGTAGCCCTTCTGATCCCTGATCCCTCTGTAGTCTTTTCTGGAGTCACCCTGTCTTCTCCTGTGACAGTGCCTCCTCTAGTGATAACAATGACTCTGGGATCCTCAACGTGAGGTTCCACTGATATCAGTTGCACTTGTTGGTTTCCACCCCGTCTTTCCTGAAGTTTCGCCAGCAATACTGGACAATCTTCAATAATATGTTCAAATGAGTTGCAGTAGTTGCAAGTGGTACAAGGGTTCTAACAATCCCTTTCCAAGTGACCTGGTTGGGTGCAGTTATAACAAATGATCTGACCTCTACCTCGACCCATACCTCCTCCTCCTCCTCTTCCTCTGAATCCACCACGAGGGTTGAAGTTTCCTCTTCTTGGGGAATTAAAATGCTTAGCATTTCCCTCCTGTTGCATCTCTCCTTGAATATTATATGTATCTCTTGACCTTTCATGCAAGAGGTCATAAGCCCTACAGTCCTTCTCATTATGCCCCATAGATTTACATAATGTGCAGTAAAGATTGGTAGGTGTCTGGACATATTTTTGCATGTAATAACCCTCACCAGGGCGATGTCTATTTCTACATACCTCGCACCAGGGTAGAGTAACCTGCTTCAAAGGGCTCGGAGCTCCAGAGGCCAAGTATTCATTAAATAGGGGACAATGCTCCTTTTCATGGCCCTTTGATTTACATCTGATACACCAAATGTCTTCTCTTTTATCTTTTCCCTTTTCTTTCTTCATATCTTCAACCTGTAAAGATAAGCTAGTTAGCTGACTCAAAATTTGACTCATAACTGAGTTGGATTCTCCCATAGGGGTTGATTCTAGTTTCATGGCATTCTCTAGTGCCTCAGCCTGTGCAGCGACCTTCTGTTGCATCAGAGGAACTCTGATGTGTGGTAAGAGGGCAACAATGAACCATTCCTTATTCTGCTCGTCTGGAATCTGAAAGCTCAAACGACCTGTCAAGGTCTTAAACCTCTGATCAAACTCCCAAACAGGTTCAACCACTCTCTGCTTGATTCATTTTAGTTCTGTAATGCATTGCAACTCCGACTTGGGTTTCTTGAATTATGCACTCAACGCAGTCTTGATATCATTCAATGGTTTAGGTTGTGCAACTCCTTTAACAAACTTCATGTACCAGCTCAGTGCGCGGTCTGTCAAGGTAGTACTAAACTGAGCTCTCTTAACAACTTCGCCATTGACTTGTTTAATACTCCAGACAACTTCACATAAGAACCAATGTTGATCAGGATCTTCAAATCCATCTCCTCTAAATATAGGTAGCCTCATTTCATCTGCCATAGATCTTCCTAGGTTTCTTGACTGAGTATGTATTGAACTGCTGGTAACAATACTCTGAATGCTCTGATAACTCTGACTACTCTGGTTGCTTAATGTTGTCAAAACAACAAGAGGAGTAGTAGTACTTACTTCAACGGTAGGCATAGTTCCTGATTCTTCTCGGCCAGGTTCTTCAATCTTCCCTTCCTCTGCCCTAACGGACTTTGAATATTCCTCGTTCAATAGCTCTTCTTCTTCCCCACTATAGAATCCTTCGTCCTGGGCCAGTGGCTCGTGACTCTGCTCAAACAGGTTCACTAGAGGAACCTCTCTGAATGCTCTCCCACTACGGGTGTGTCCAACCTCTGTGTCATTGTCACTGCCTGAGTTCTTGAACAATAGCTTTTCAATCAGACCGATTATTATATCTTCAATATGTTCTTCTCATGTAATAGCATCTTGATCTTCAACTTCAAAAAGTGTAAAAAATTTCCTCTAGGTCCCTTGAAGAAATACCTCTCTGCTTGGTTATATGACTCTACTTTGTCTATAGAAAACTCAATAATGTACCCTCCAATAGTGCTAGCAAACCAGTGATCTACTGCTATTGACACGTCGTTATCAACTCTCTTGACCTTCTTGATCAACGCCGACGTCCAAACCACAAGTGGTCTAGATATGATTTCAAACTGGGTATGTGCTAATTTGGCTAACCACTCGTATAGCTCCTTATGAACTCCTACAAAGAAAATTTTGTGTATATCAATAAAGATATACCTTCCCAACCAATCCTCTATACTAATGCTAAGGTTCTTGATCTGAACTTCAACAAAGTCCCTCTCTTGTTCTTCTATCCACTTCTGAATCTCTGTCTTCAATGGAAACGACCTTGACATTCCCTCAAGAAGATTTCGGTCCTAACAACAGAACCATTTTTTGGCATAGGGGCAGACCCAGGGTTCAACTCTATCAGTGCACCAACAAACCCTAACTACTGGCCCTTTTGGAAACACCTGCGAAGCAGATGCAGTCTCACCTGAAGTAGCAATAAGGGGTTGCAGGACACAGGCGTCTACAACAAGAGGAAATGCAAAGTGAATCCAAAACACAACACCAACCAATCTAGAGATTCTTTACCACTCCTAAGCTTACTTCGCATGTTATATATTAGATTCAACACAACAATGGAATAACAATATATCAAATAGCAAATAACACAACATCAATCACATAGAACAACAAGATATACGTGGTTCACCCTCTTCATAGGGATACGTCCACAGAACTGTGTTTCTTGATATATTAGATGAAAACATACAATTCTATCTTCGCACTTAGCTTGCAGATCTCTCTCTCTCTTTCTCTCCCCTCCTTGCGCACCCAGATGCAGGGTTGATCTTCACACCCAGCTGAAGATCCAAAATACAAGAATGCTCTTACAACACACTACTTCTTTCACGCAACAACAATAATCACAATCCTTGACCAACCCTCCCAACTCTTTTTGGCCTTTATTTATACATTGCAATGACTCTCATACAACCTTAGACGGAAGCCTAATTGTTAAAGCCCTAAATGCAAAAACCCTAGGTCCCACACAACCCCTATCTTAAGGGCTTCGCCAACCTGTTCTTCCTTCTTTCCCGTGAGGTGCTCCAAACCATCCGTTGGTGCCTTTTTATGCTTGCTGAGTTGTCCACGATCCATCTTCTTTATTGATTTGTCTTCCTTGATCTTCTCTTTCAACGACTCGCTTTCCCTTACTTCGCTCCTTCTTTTCTGCTTCTTTGTCCACTTCAACCCATTCTCAGTTTATGTGCCTTCTGCGCTCTTCGTACTTCGTCTTTCCTCTTCCTTCATCTTTGCTTTCTTCATTAATCCATAACCAAGGCCAATAAATGAATCCTCAATCTTTGATCATTATGAGTCCCACTTACTAGGTCGAAAGAGTGACCGTTGACTGGGAGCGTCAGTGTGAAGGCACATGTCAGTAGCTGATTAGGCGACTGGATTAAGTGCGAGTCTAGCTGGCTCAGAGTTCACTATTTCTTGGAGTATGACTTCGAAGGATTCAGAGTACTCCTCCAATGGCTTGGAAGTGTGAGTTCGAATGGGGGAAGATCTTGACCATAGGTCAGTGAATGGAGAGATGGCATGGTAGCCATTGATTTGTCGCGAGTCCCGCCTAAGTCAAGAAGCATAGTATTAACTTCATGACTGATGTGGCATGCCAGTGGGGCAGCCGAAGTGATTTTAGGGTGATAGGTGTCAGTCATCCATCGATTGATGAGTTGAGCATGGTCAAATAAGGCCAGAGAACCTTAGACCCCGAATAGATCTCAACCATTAGTCGGGAGATTGCGACATGAGTCTACGTCGTCCATCGAGGAGAGGGGATTATTCCTCGATACCTTGATTTCAGAGCAGTGAAACTGCTCAAGTTGTTTTAACTCCAAATGGATGGTATCGAAAGGGAATATTCCTCGACACCATATCCGTTGGAGGTAAGTGATGAGGGTACCATAAGAAATTCTGAGCGATAACCATGACAGGCTTGCGTGGATCAAAATTTCCTCGTGGCAGGATTGACGAACTCCACATCGATGCTACGTTGTCACCATGTCAGATGGAAAGTGTGATGAGGTGTCACATGGATGCCAGGTGTCAGTAGTATAGAGGTCATAAACCCAACAACTTCAAAAGGCCGTAACTTTCGATCTAGAGCGCATTTTTTAGTGAAATTTCCACCGTTGGAAAGCTCTCGACAAGTAGAAGACTATGGAGTTGCGAAAGAGAGTATTGAGATAGTTGAGAAAAGTATAAATTATAATACCCCATCCCTTAAAAGGACACTTAGGGGTTGGGTGTGTTTCACCATCCCCCCAAGGGGTTAGATGATGGTGTCAGGAGATATGTGCTTCATTATTGTTGAAGTTTCCTAGTGATTTTTGAATGATGATGTGGTATTATTTAGTCTCACTAGGAGGGGTGTTTTTTGTGGTCCTTACATGTTAGATGTATGATTGGGAACACACTTGATGGTTGGATGGGTTAACCTTTTTGTTATGTTTCTCTCTCTTATGATGTTGTTATGATGGGATGATTCATGTTGCCTTTGCAGGATTTTTCTAGGTGATTTAACTTTATAATGTCACATTTGCTAGACATCTTCTAGGGAGGGAAGGTGTTTCATGATGTTAGTATCCTCATTGATATGTTATTTCCCAAGTTTGAATTGGAGATGGGGTATTACATTATGATTTGATGGTAATTCAACATTTCCCTAAACTTAGATGGTGATTTTGATGTAGTAATCCCTTGTTGGTGGTGCACTTTAGGTTGTATCGTATGTTTTGTTGTTGTCGTGGAGGGGTTTTGGCACACATGTTCATGGTGATTTAATATGTTGGTGACTAATTGGTAGGAGGACTATGATTATATTTGAAATTAACCTATGTGCACACATGTTGAGGTTGATCTAACTATTCAAATGTTAAATTAATCTAATTTATCCAAATTAAAGTTAATAGCTTGGGCACCCTACTTTATATGATTCATTTTCACACTTTGAGTGGTTATTTGGACTTGGTTGAGCATTATAGTGGTGTTCCCCCTTCTTGGGAATAGTTTTAAAGGAATGTAATATATTATTTGACAAGTTTGCACACTTCTATGGAGCACACTCTCTTAGGTTAGTTGGACACCTTTGTGACATGGCATATGGAGGATTATTTTATTGATGAGTTCTAACCATGTTGGCATGTCTCCTAGGGCACACTTCACTTGGAGAATATTTCATGTTTTGTTGGGTGGTTGAGGTGGTTACATGGCAGAATTTTCTAGGGCACACCTCTTTGAGGTGCTCTCTCACCATCATTGGAGAGCGTCGTCACTTCTTTGACTTGACAAGTATATATTATTTTATTTGGGGTGGTTATGGAGGTTTTTATTGGGAAGCATATGGCACATGAGGAGGATCACACATGTGCCTTAGCGTGCTTTTGTACTTGGTCTCCTTTCTATTTTCATAGATTATTCTTGGAAGGCACACATGTGGAAGGTTTCTTCTTGCTATTTTTGGAATGTCTTAGAGGTTGCACTTGTGGAGAGATGATTTACTTGTTGTTTTGGGGTTTTGACCACATCTTGTCTTATGGAGCACTCCATCCACTTGGTATCTTGCACATTCATCCATGAAGTTGATTACGTTGGAATTCACACATGTGGAGTAGTTGCATGCATGCACATTCTTGGAGAGCACATTAATTTAAGACACTTGGCATTTGACTTGGTTTGATGCTTATTTTTGTTGGTGTTCCCCTTCATGAGCATTGTTTGTGGCATATTCTTTCTATTTTTGAATGGGGGTGAATTTCCTTAGAGAGACTATTTTCCACATGTTGTAAGATGGTCAAACATGGATTGAGGAGAGATATAACTACTCCATTATTATAATATTATTTTGACTTGTCATGGAGTTAGTTAGAAAGATAATATATTTTATTTTATGAGAGATTTAACCCACTCAATATAAAGAGGAGTTTCTCTCCATTTTTCTTTGTATTTGGGTAATTGGAAATTGGAGGATTATGAAAGAGAGTAGTGAATGAAGATTGGAGCTTGGAGATGATGGTGTTGGGATTCCATGTATATCAAATTTAAAGATTAATAAAGAATGAGGTTTTATTGCTTTATTGTATGGCTATTCTTTATGCTATTCATTTGTTGCTAATATGATATAGGAACTTCTTGTTTTCACTCTAACATAAAGGCCTAGCAATGAGAACATTACTCTTCTATGAATAAGTAATGCGAGGAATTTTCCCTCTTACCTTATTTGTTGTTTCATTTTTGCACTTATTACCTTTCATCTATCATATATCGTTGTCGATTGAGAAATAATTTAACTAATAAACATCACCTTTATGTTGAGTTGATGTGTGCAAATTAATCCTTCCAATACTAGTTTTTGTATCATAATTTCTAGCGAGCACCTTAAGGTTCAATGTATCAAATGAATTCACGTTACCTTAGGTACATAATTAGTTGATGAAGGTATAAAACTAGATATTTTATCTAAGTTGATGTATGGAAAATTAAGTGTTAAGTATTAGTGCCAAATACTTGAATACAGAAACACCACAAATATTCATAGAACAATATAGAAGAACCACACTTTATTATTATCAAACCCTCAGGGTAGGGAAGCAACATACAATGGATCCTATTATTGAAGGGGTCCTCTCTTGTTGACTTGCCTCTTCGAGGGGGCAACCTCCTAATGAGCTGAAATATCCCAAATCCCTCGGATCTAGATATTTACTAATGCACTACAAATCTGGTTGTGGATCTAATACTTTGGGGTTTTTTGGATGCGTTTTAAATGTTTATGCTTGCGAGTTTTGTATTGTTTAAGTGTTTATAACAATTATGTAATGGTTTTGGAGCACAAAATAACTCAACAATTTCTATTAAGCAAAATAATTGAAAGTACAATATTGCATGCGGGAAAATAATTGAAAACCCTTATCTAGATCAAGAAGAGATGGATCTTAGTTGGAATACAATCAAAATGATAAAACAAAACACCCAGTATGGTGAAGATAGGTAGATCTGCGGATGCAGATGAAGATCCACTGCATGCAAACCCATAATTGTTGCATGCACCCAACAACTCTCACGACAAAGCAACATCTCACTGACTGTCGGCTTGAAGATATGGTCTCTCTTGATCTGTATGAACCCTGGATGAACTCCCGTGGGGGGTTGCGCACCTCGTTGGCTCTGCCAATGCACCCTAGTGATCCCACCATCATAATGTCTCAATAAATGTATCAAACTATGCGCCCTGGTCTCCTTTGTAATGCGTTGGGAGGGATTTCCCGGGTTGGGAGGGATTTCCCTGATTTGGCCCGATGATCTCTTTGGACTCTCAATTGTGCGTCCACAAGTGTTGTGCACTATCTGAATAGAAAATGCACCCTGGATGATTCCTTCGTCGGAATAACTCAACAAGTATCTCAAAATAAGCGCCATGCTCCCTCCTCAAATGGGTCGGAAGGAAACTGCTGGATATACCATGATCATATCGAGCTAACTCCCTGATGCTCTCAACCCTCACGCCCTCACCCTACTGAAGTGAGCTCTAGCTGACTGGAATTGTAAACTGTTGTTGAATACCAATGAATAACCTATGTGATCCTTCTAGTGAATAGGGTGTGTTTCTCAACACTAAAATCAACATGTGGTGGTGGTTTCCTCCAGAAACCCACAAAACAATGGATGTCGACCTCCCTCCTCTGGAACCTATTTCCTCAACTCAAAATCCTCAATAATTCCAAATTAGGTCAAACTCACCCCTTTTATCCTCCTATCGTCTAATTATCCATTGACATGCATGGCCTTAATGAGTTTCCCTTAAGTTCTTATTATTTATTCTCTTAAGTCAATTTAACCCCCTTTTCTGATCTAATTAAATGTTCACTTTACCCCCTTAGGCACTCTTCCCTTTTTAATGTCATTTTTGGTTAGACTTTGATGAAATGACAATAATTAGAGAAATTGTTCCCCTTTCTGCTCGACTATAGTCTACAAGAACTGGTAGACTACTTAGTCGCTCTCTTTTGGGTCATCATAGGGAAAGGGACATCACATGAGCTACATGCTCCAAATACAATACTTCTCTTCACACACCATTACATTGCTTGAGCCCCTTTATATAGTGCTACCAACCACCTAAGAACATTCTAGAGAAGGATCCTTCTAGAAGTAGAACATTCTAGTAAGTCCTCTTACATTTATTATGTTTATACTAATATAGCTAACTACCATAGTGGGCCTTATTTAATAATATAGTGGACCTAGTCCACCTTATATTGAATGGCCTCCACTATTATCACTATGGGCCCTCCAGGCCCCCCACTACCTCTCTAGTTACACTACATTCCATCCCCCTTAGGAAAGCGTTGTCCTCAACGCTTGTTATGAGGGTGTATAACCATATACAAGGGTCCCATGTAGAAATGAAATCCACCATGTTGAAGTTGTCTAATCGTCATTGTAAACATGGGTCCCATGTCCAAGTTCTCATATGAACTCCACGCTGAATATATTGAAACTCATGAACCAACTGGAAATGATGCTCCAAATATATACACTAATCATGTGGATCCAAATATGTAGAGCCATACACATTGTTGGAAATGGTTGAAGTTGAATCTAGAAGGAACAATACCACTATACAATATGCAAACTGGACACTGAAAGTCATAATTGGCTCCAGATTTGTCACATTGATATTCTCTACAAAAGGTGGAGTAGAGTCATCAAATAGAAGATGGAAGTGGTTGTCATCTCAGAAATGACAACTATCCATATATCAATCAAGACAATCAGCCTCAAGATCATACCAAGCATACGCTTCTTGATTATATTCATCCATGATGTTCTCCATAAGATACATCTCTTGCCAGTCAACTTTGAACTCTTGAAATGTTGTCTTGAGGGCTTCCATCTATCATTGAAGTTCCATGAGAATTCGAAAGAAAGTATCTGTTGGAAACACCATGATGCATCCCCCCTACTCCCTCGTAGGTCTACACGATCTCCCGGTCAAGGATCTCCGATTCTTGAGTCAAATGACCCTCTGAAACCTTAATGGTCTCCTTCTGTATCTAAACACAGGTCCTTTTGGCTTCTTGGTGCAGGTCTAATAGCACCTGCAACCTTCCCTCTCGCTCTCTAGCGAAATCTCATAGTACTGGGAGTTAGCTCCTTTTTCTGATAAGCCCCCTCTTGATGTGACCTTGGGCGATGACCTCTCATGACCACGCGATTTCGGGCATTGCCAAAGCGGTTTGGGATCAAACTACTTTTCAGCCTGCAATTCTCTTCAAGCCTCCACGTGTCCTCTTGCCAAAAACACGGTCTGGATTTCGTTCCGCCCTCAACGTTTTAAAGTTCATGCAACTCCTGTCCCCAAAATGATATGGGACCGTTGATCTCCCGATCTTGATGGTACTTTCTGAACTGACGGTTCAGATCTGTCCCTTGCAAATCCACGGACCAAATCTGCCCCTCTTAAATCAACGGATGTGATCTCGTCGTGATTCCGGACTTCGGGGTTTTGAAATCTCAAACCCTTCTTTCTTCCGTACTTCAATTTGCCGGAGCTGACGATCTGTAGACACATGTCCTCCTCAATCAATGGTTCTTCTTCTACTTCGGGTGTTTGACCTTTCAACTTAGATCAACGATCCTATGACCCTCTTCTCGATCAATGGTTGAGATCTCCTTCGGGTTTCAGACTTCTGAGATCTCAAATCTCAACTTCACCCTTTTTCCCAATGGCTATTATCCAAAGGCTATAATCCACTGATGCGTGTCCTCTTGATCTGATGATCGAGGATTACTTCGGATCTTTACCCGAAGTTCCCAAATTTACGCCACATCTCCTCTGAATCCAACGCTCAGATTCGCTTCAAATCTTCAGGATTCGACAGTCTCAGTTCTCAACTGAAACCTCACTACAATCTACATGGAGCTTGCGATATGTTGACAAGTGTCCCCTTGTAGATCGACGACTCTCGACTCTTCGACTATTCGGGCTTCGGGTGCTTCAACATTTCACCTTTGCCTTCCTCTGAATCTCATGACCCTTCGACACGTATCCTTCTGGATCTAATGGTTGAGATTCGCTTCGGATCTTCGTGCTTCGGGAGTCTCAAATATCAACTAAAAACTCTCAAATAGATTTTCCGAAGCTGTTGATCTATTGAGATGTATCTCCTGGCGAGCAACGGTCAAGATCCTACTTCAAAACTTCAGAGCTTTAGTAAGTTCTCCCTCCTGTGTGTGAGTAGCGCTAAGGCCCGTGCACCTTGCTCCTGAACAGAAGACTATTGATCCTTTGCACTGTGATCCAATGGCCATTGTCGCTCCTCCTCCTGAGCTTCTGATCTCTTCTAACTTAGAAGATTTCTCAGTCTTCAAAGGTCTTGACCTTTTCTCCCCATACGATTCTGATTCTTGGATCTCATCAACACTTATGAAAAGTGATATCCCTTCTGAGCTTGATCCTTAAAGGATTTCGACTTCCCACGAACTCCTTACGTTTGGGGATTTCAATAACTCAGTTCGAAGGATTTTTTGAAAATAGATTCTTCTCACTCTCCTGGCATTCCTCTGTTCTGGTTCTTCGACGCTTAGTCCCTCTTTGACGTTGTGCACTCCTTGCACCTAGTCTAAGTTTCCTTTGTTCTCTCTGAATTCCTCTGAGTCAATTTGAGACTCATTTGACACACTCCTTGCATTCGAGATGCACACCTTGCATACGAGTTTCAGAAGAGAAACAAGTGAAACTTATCAAGTTTCGTCACAAACTCATATGATCAACTTCTCAAACACTAATACATGAACGAAAATGAACTAAATCACATACACATAATGTAACATTCATTCAATCACACATTAAAATGAACACAGTCCAAGATTTGGGACAATTATGTCTATTCTATTCATTCATGAAACAAATTACATGATGTTGCAGTTCTCCACTGCGTCTTTCTTCTACTCTATTATTCTCTACTGATATCTATCCTCGTATCTCATAATCATTCTTCCTATTCTATTACAATACAACGACAACTATATAAGGACTGGCTTCACGAGCTCTCTCGTCCTGTCTGCAACCTATCCTATCAACTCTTAGCGGTTACCTACTTTGTCCTATTACAATAACTAACAGTTATTGCCAAATAAGAGTCAACACTATATATCTACAACTCCTTACAATCCTACATGACTTTACAAACACGACATATTTAAAAATGTTGTTTCCAAAATATCTCAACAACTCGATTTACTCCTGAGTTAATTGTTGATTTGAACTCTGTCATGCTGAGATGTCGTTTCTTTGCCTCCACGCTTGTGTCTTTGAATTTGAAGGCGATGCTCCTGCATCATACTCCTCTGGTTAAAATTTTCATGGACTCCTATCCATGATTTCCTGCACTGTTTTTCCATGCTTCAAAATATCAGGTTTTGTGACCCAACTTGCATCTTCCATTGGATGATCTTTCCACTTCACTAAGTATTCAGGATATGATTTTCTCCATCTGAGGTTTTTCTGCTGTGGGAAATTGTTCTTCCCACTGAAATTCTTTCTGATCATCTGATTCTCCTGCCTCATCTCTCCTGTAAGGATACAGGTCTGGAACATTGAATATTGGTGATATCCCAACATTGTCTGACAACTCAATTTTATAAAAATCCTGCATGGTCCTATCTTCTTCATCTTCAGCTTGTTATATGTTCCCCTTGGAAACCTTTCTTTTCTCAAATGAGATAAAACTTCATCTCCAACTTCGAATTGAAATTCTCTCCTCTTTTGATCAACTCCGTTCTTATATTTCTGGCTGCTATTCTGTAGCTCCTCTCTGACTCTGTCATGGAGTTTCTGCATTTCTGTTGCAAAATCTTCTGCTCCAGTGCTTATGAACTCATCTTGATTCATATCTCTCAACTCTGTAATCCCTCTAGGTTGTATACCATACACAATTTCAAATGGACTTTTCCTTGTGCTCCTGTTCACTGAATTGTTGAATGCAAATTCTACTTGTGCCATAATCTGATCCCATTGACGACCTTGCTCAGTGACTAAATTTCTTAACAAGTTTCCCAGACTCCTATTTATTACTTCAGTCTGTCCATCTATCTGAGGGTGATATGCTGAACTAAAGGGCAAGTTTGTCCCTAGACTCTTCCATAGAGTCCTCCAAAAGTGTCCTACAAATTTGGTGTCCCTGTCTGAGACTATGCTCCTAGGCAGTCCATGTAGTCTCACCGTTTCTCTGAAAAACAAATTGGCTATGTGTGTAGCATCGTTTGTTTTCTGGCATGGTATGAAATGTTCCATTTTTGAAAATATGTCCACCACAACAAATATGGAATCGCTCTCTTTCTGAGTTCTAGGCAATCCCAATACAAAATCCATACCGATTGCATCCCATGACCTTTCTGGAATTGGTAATGGCTGATACAAACCAGTGTTATGTTGTCTTCCTTTTGCATACTAACAAATTTTGCATTTGTTCACAAACTTTTTCACCTCTGCCCTCATGCTCGGCCAATAATACGAATTAATCAGCTGTGCAAATGTCTTATCATGACCAAAATGTCCAGCTAAACCTCCACTGTGTTTCTCTTTCAACATGTTATCTCTCATTGAGCATTTCAGTATGCATAGTTGGTTTCCCTTGAACAATAATCCATCTCGGATCAAATATTCAGTCCATGGGCTTATGTCTCTCAACAAAGGATTCTTGCATGCCTCATAAGCTTCCTTAAAATCTGCATCTTCTCTAGACATCTCCTTGAGGTGTTCAAACCCTAATGTCTCCACTTGGAATTCATGTACAATCAAACTCCTCTTGCTCAAAGCATTTGCAACTTTGTTAGCAGTTCCAACAATATGTTTGATAAAAAAAGTAAAATTTTACATAAATTCTACCCATTTAACATGTCTTTGATTCAACTTTTCTCGCCTAGGAATAAACTACAAAGCTTGGTTATCATTGTACAAGACAAATTCTTTAGGAATTAGATAGTTCCTCCACTTCTTCAAAGCTTGAAACACTGCATAAAATTCTTTGTCATATGTGGAATACTTCTTCTTGGTGTCATTTAGCTTCTCACTGAAATAAACAACTAGCCTATTATCCTAACTCAATACTGCTCCAATAGCTAATCCACTTGCATCACATCTCACTTGAAATGTTTTTCCAAAATCTGGCAAGACCAGAATTGGTTGTTCTGTGATTTTCTCCTTCAGTACTTTAAAACTTTTTTCAGCTTCCTCTGTCCAACTGAAAGACTTGTGTTTCTTCTTCACAGTGTCCAGCACGGGCGTACATATACCACTGAAATTTCTGATTAACTTTCTATAAAAACTCGCTAACCCATGAAAACTTCTTACCTCAAATATGTTGCTTAGCGATGGCCATTCTTTGATTGCTCTCACCTTTTCTGGATCCATCTTCAATTCATTTGAAGAGATAAAAAAACACAAATATATGAGTTCATTCTTCATAAAAGAGCTTTTCTTCACATTTATCAGCAATTTCTCTTGCTGCAACTTTTCCATCATTGATGTCAGATGTCTTAAGTGTTCTTTCTCTGTCTTACTGAAGATTAGTATGTCATCAAGATATACTATGAAATTTTTTCCTATGAAGTCTTTCAATACTTCATTTATCAATCTCATAAATGTGCTTGGTACATTTGTCAACCCAAATGGCATGACCAACCATTCAAACAATCCTTCATTTGTCTTGAATATTGTTTTCCATTCATCTCCCTCTCTCATTCTTATTTGATGATATCCACTCTTCAAGTCTATCTTGGAAAAATAGCTTGCTCCACTCAAACAATCCATCAAATTATCCATCCTTGGTAAAGGGAATCTATACCTAATGGTTATCATGTGGATGGCTCTAGAACCTGTACACATTCTCCATCCTCCATCCTTCTCTGGACTTAACACAGTTGATACTGCACATGGGCTTGGGCTTTCCCTGACTAAACCTTTATCCAAGAACTCCTGGACTTGATTTTTGACTTCCTCATTCTCCCTAGGTGTCAACCTATAAGCTGCTTTGTTTGGTAAACTAGCTCCTGGAATAAGGTCAATATGATGGTTTATACTCCTAATGGGTGGCAATGAGTGTGTTAACTCATCCACTACTATGTTATCAAAGTTTTTTAATAGTTCTTGGATTTCTTCAGGCAAATCTTGTACAGAAGTATTTGTAAGGATAACTCTAGGCTTCCCCACTACAACAAACTATATTTCTTTCTCCTTCTTGACTTCCTTCAAGAGTTCCTTCCCACTCATGAAAAGTATACTTGAACTAGCTTCCCTCTTTTGCTCTTTGTCCTATATTGGCAACAACATATGTGTCCTACCATTCTTTTCTAGGGTATAAGTATTCTTTCTTCCATCATGAATAACTTTTCTGTCAAACTGCCATGGCCCCCCCAATAAAATATGACAGACATCCATAGGAATTACATCACACAATATTTCATTCCTATAACCTCCTATTTTAAATTCAACTTGGGATTGTTGACTTACCATTACTTGATGTCCTTTCTGCAACCATGATACCTTGTATGGGTTTGGATGTGCAGTTGTCTTCAACTCCAGTTTCTTAACCATCTCTGTGGATACTAGATTGTCAGTTCTCCCACTGTCTATGATCACCTTGCAAACTCTGTCTTTCGTCTTGCAAGCAGTCCTGAACAGACTTGTTCGTTGAACTGGTTCCTCTACCTCCTTCTCTGGTTTAAGAAGAATATTCCTCATCATGAGGTTCTTTCCTCCTTCTGTTGCTTCTACTTCCACATGTTTATGTGATTTAACAATGTGTGATTCGCCTCCTCCTTCTCTCTTTATCTCGGGACATTCCCAAGACTTGTGGCCTGATTTTCCACAGGTATAACATTTAACTTCACCTCCTCTGGTTCTTCCTCGTCCTCTGGAAAAATAGCTTCTTCCTCCATGTTGTCCTTCTTTAGAAATTCCACCTTTCTCTTGGTGACTATGTTGTTTTCCAACTTCATACTTTGGTTTGTGGAACTTTTCTCTGCTGGTTCCCTTACCTCTGCTTGAATTTCCTCCTCTATTTCGTTGGCTTTGTTTCCTGGCCAATTTCTCTTCAAATTTCAAAACTACTTGATAAGCATCCTCGACTTTACTAACATAAATCATGTTGATCTCCTCTTGGATTTCATATCTCAGCCCATTGATATACCTGACATTTTTCTCATCTTCATTCTCCTTCTGTCCAACCCTGATGTTCAGTCTGTAAAATTCTTCAGTGTACTCCTTCACTGATAAGATTTTCTGTCTTAGGTTTTGCAATCTCCTGAACAAATTGATTTGGTAATCCTTTGGGACAAATTTGGATTTCAGCTTGGCTACCATCCTATCCCAGTTCTTAATTTTTTGTTTACATTTGCTCCCATGTTCGGCTTGCGGTTCATCCCACTATAACACTACATGATATTTCAGTCTTGTCACATCATGCTTCACCATATTGTCTTCTTCGATATCTTCGTAATCAAAGTATTTGTCCATAGCATGTACCCAATCTAACAATTCTTCAACTTCCAAATTGCCTTCATACATTGGTACCTCTATTCTTTCTCTGGCTCCTATTCTTGAAACAACTTTCAATAAGCGATCTTGTGCAACATCCTCTGCTACATCTTCTTCGACCTCTATCTCTTTGCTCTCAACTTCACTGATATCTCCAGCGTCTGGTTCTCTCCTCTGCGTTGTTTCCATGGCGTCCAGTCTCATTTGGAGTTGCCTCATTTCTTCTTCCATTTATGCATTCACTCTACGCCTTTTGGGTGATTTGACTACGTCATCTCCTGATGGCTATGAACATAAATCAAATTTTGATACCACAAATGATACCAACTTACCTCCTTTCTCCTTTGTCTTCTATCTGCAAACAAATTCAATATTAGCTCTGATACCACCTGATACTGCCCCCCTACTCCCCCGTAGGGCTACACGACCTCTCAGTCAAGGATCTCCGATTCTTGAGTCAAATAACCCTCTGAAACCTTAATGGTCTCCTTCTGTATCTAAACATAGGCCCTTTCGGCTTCTTGGTGCAGGCCTAATAGCACCCACAATCTTCCCTCTCGCTCTCCTGCGAAATCTCAGAGTAGTGGGCATTAGCTCCTTTTTCTGATAAGCCCCCCTTGATGTGACCTTGGGCGATGACCTCTCTTGACTACGTGATTTCAGGCGTTGCCAAAGGGGTTTGGGATCAAACTACTTTTTAGCTCGCAATTCTCTTCGAGCCTCCACGTGTCCTCTTGCCAAAACCACGATTTGGATTTCGGCTCGCCCTCAACGTTTTAAAGTTCACACAACTCCTATCCCCGAAATGCTACGAGACTGTCGATCTCTTGATCTTGACGGTACTGGCTGAACTCATGGTTCAGATCTATCCCTTCCAAAACCGCGGACCAGATCTGCCCCTCCTAAATCAACGGATGTGATCTCTTCGCGATTCCACACTTTGGGGTTTTGAAATCTCAAACCCTGCTTTCTTCTGTACTTTAATCTTTTGGAGCTGATGATCTATAGACACCTATCCTGCTCAATCAATGGTTCTGCTTCTACTTTGGGTGTTTGACCTTTCAACTTAGATCAATGATCCTGTGACCCTCTTCGAGATCAACGATCGAGATCTCCTTCGGGTTTCAGAATTTTGAGATCTCAAATATCAACTTCACCCTTTTTCCCAATGGCTCTTATCCGAAGGATATAATCTAATGACGCGTGTCCTCTTGATCTAACGATCAAGGATTACTTTGGGTCTTTACCCATAGTTCACAGATTTATGCCACGTCTCCTCTGAATCCAACGCTTATATTCGCTTCAGATCCTCGGGATCTGGTAGTCTCAGTTCTCAACTGAATATCCACTACAATCTACCTGGATCTCGCGATCTGTTGACAAGTGTCCCCTTGCAGATCGACGACTCTCGACTCTTCAACTATTCGGGCTTCGGGCTTCGGTTGTTTCAACATTTCACCTTTGCCTTCCTCTGGATCTCACAACCCGCCGACACGTATCCTTCTGGATCTAACGGTCCAAATTCGCTTCGGCCCTTCGGCTCTTCGCGCTGTGGGAGTCTCAAATATCAATTGAAAACTCTCGAATAGATTTCTCGAAGCTGCTGATCTGTTGACACATGTTAAGGTCCTAACCCGCACATAGGTAGATCAATGTATTCAAATGTAATAAAGGTCAATATTAATAAGACCTTTCAATAAAATAGAATAAAGCAGATGTAAGAAGACCTAATAGAAGCTTCCGTTTCTAGAAGGATCTTCCTCTAGATGCTTCTTTTTAGTATAAATAGGAGTCGAGGGTATGAGAACCCTAGCTTGGATATTATTGTAATAGAGCGCTGCTCGACTGGAGGTTACCCCCTCGAAGAGGCCTGTGAACATTGCTATCTGATTCAAAGTTCTATTTCTGTTGCTATTTCGTATATCATTTCTGTGTATTGTGAAGATTATGCTGGATATTTTACTGTTATTCTGTCATTTCTAGCATTTCGTTTATGTTCTGCATATTTTATATATCTGGTATCTTGCAAGTGGTATCAGAGCACTTTCCTTGGCAGAAATTGTGGGTATTCTTTTTTCAGGGTAGAGACGTATTCCGACGTCTTTAAGCCACAGAGATCTGTCGTTACGCGCATAAACCCGCGGTTGAGGGATTCATACACGCAGGAAATACAAGTGGTTCTTAAGAGCACGTATGTTGGCCACCCTTGTAACCCCTGTTGGTACCCCTTCGAGTGGTAGCGCATCAGACAACACCTGTGTACAGACCGACCTAGATTTCCTGAATCCCTCTGTAGATAAACCTATCGGCCATCAGACTGCTATAGTGTCACCGAGAACAACACTCGGGAAGATACTCTCTAGTACCTGGGTAGTCAGGTAGTACAGCTAAGGGTACGATGTATCCTCCTTAGTTAGTGCCCTGAGATATTGGGTCGAGTACTACTGTTGGACCCCACACGTATATCAGAGAGCTATAGCACAGGGCAAACCCTTGAATACCTAACCCTTGGGGAACATAAACAACAATATAA
>ML831178.1:23237-46654 GCA_009831015.1 Picea engelmannii
CAATACTCGTTCCTCCATTGTAACATAATATTCCTTTATTCTTTTTTCCACAATTATTGAAAAGAACAAAAAAATCAAATATACCCCAAAAAGAGGAGGGGAAAAGTATTTTCTTTATTGGCAGCATAATGAGTCGCCCTTGGATAAAGCAGATTTGTTCGTTTGTTCATCAAACTATGGGATGTAGTATGACCCTAGGAAGCTTTTCTCTCTATATAGAGTTGTGTCCTCCACCGTTTGGTTATTCTCCAAACATATGGAGAGTTTGCGTTGCCTCCTTCTTCATAGACTTATGATTAACATACATGTTGCCTGAGTCTCATCATTTGTCGTGCTATTGTCCAAGGGAAGTTTGTCGCTAAGCCTAAGTTGGCCCCTCTGCAATATGTCTCTTGTCCGCATACCCGGCCATCCTAAACATCCAATCAAGTCCTTGTTCGAAATCACTGAAGCCTTCAGTCTGCTCATCAAGATTGTCAAGTCCATGATCGACGAGCCATCGAAGACCTCTGGGTAGTGCAGTCGTACACTCATATTACACTCCTACCCGAGTTTTGAAGATTTTGAAGTTGTTTCTCGAGCTCTGAAGATCTCATCTCCAGCCATCATGCCGAATCAGCTTCTGGAAGATGGATACTCTATATGTATATCTTTCTGATTTCGAGATGTATCTCTGTTGTGTATTGTTCGCAGCTACTCTTATATAGTTATTTGACATGGATCTACAGTGTATTTGATTGGTAGATATGGTTCTATTTTATCCTGAGCATGGGTATGCCCACCTTGGTGAGACATTTTTTATTTTGCAGACGACACCTCCTAGTTCCTGATCCTTGGGCTCAATCATTTGGCACATCAGTAAAGATTGGTAATGTATTTCGGCCATCAGATGCTCTTCTGACCTCACACATTAGGGGGAATCTGTTATAACCCTAAATTGCACCACACATGCTTACCTGGCATCAGGCCAACTCGTATCCCTTATTTGCCAAAATATTGTTGAACAACTCTTTGAAAATCCTCTTGAATAAAGGCCCACACGCCCTAATCCATTACTGCACACGTGTACACGTTGGCTGACCCAAAACAATCCACGTGGACCGACAAAAGCATGAAAAAAGGAAAGTTGTCAATGGAACAAAAAGCTATGGGTGAGTTAACTGAAACTCCCAGCCATGCATGGACGAGGGTTCATCCAAATACCTAGCTCCTTCTAGCCTATAGAAGAAGGGGTAGGGGCACCATTTGAAGGAGGAAAAATATAGCTAAGAAACTCTGCCCATTTATGTATTCCCATTGTCCCAACCCTTTAGCCTTTACTTATGCCAAAGGAGATTTAAAGCAAAGCAGTTGGAGGACAGAAGAAGAGGAGCCCAAGATCAGGTTCAAGGAGCGGTGGTCGGTCTCAACTTTTGTAAATTGACTCATTCAAAGTAATAAATAAAGTGATTTTTCCGTCCCAATTCATGAACTTTTTATGGTTTAATTATTTTATGTTTGGATTTCTAACCCATTAGTATATAAGTAGTATGCATGCATAGTTGTTTCTTGTCTTGGATGCAGGTCAACTTTGGAAGGAGTATTGTGAACAAGGAATCAAGCACAACGGAGGATCGACATCAAACGTCGGTAACGAGGTAGGTTGATATTTCCATGTATTTACTAAGAAAAGTGGATTTAAATCTAGGGATGAAGGTAGAAAGTAATTTATATTTGGTCATATCTGCATGCAAAGTCTGAACTCTGCTTGCTAGTCTGAATTATGTTGTTGGGGAAAAACACCCTACGGACTAGCAAATAGAGTTCAGACTTTGCATGCAGATATGACTGAATATAAATTACTTTCTACCTTCATCCCTAGATTTAAATCCCCTTTTCTTAGTAAATACATGGAAAGATCAACCTACCTCGTTACCTGTGTTTGATGTCGATCCTCCGTTGTGCTTGATTCCTTGTTTGCAATACTCCTTCCAAAGATGACCTGCATCCAAGACAAGCAACAACTATGCATGCATACTACTTATATACTAACAGGTTTGAAATCCAAACATAAACTAATCAAACCATAAAAAGTTCATGAATTGGGACGGGAAAAGAACTTTCTTTATTACTTTGAATGAGTCAACTTACAAAAGTTGAGACCGGCCACCGCTCCTTGAACCTGATCTTGGGCTCCTCTTCTTCTATCCTCCAACTTCTTTGCTTTAAATATCCTTTGGCATAAGGAAAGGCTAAAGGGTTGGGACAATGGGAATACGTAAGTGGGCAGAGTTTCTTTGCTATATTTTTCCTCCTTCAAATGGTACCCCTACCCCTTCTTTTATAGGCTAGAAGGAGCTAGGTATTTGGATGAACCCTCGGCCATGCATGGCCGGGTGTTTCAGTTAACTCACCCATAGCTTTTTGTTCCATAGGAAACTTTCCTTTTTTCATGCTTTTGTCAGTCCACGCGGGCTTTTTTGGGTCAACCAGTGTGTACACGCGTGCAGTAATGGATTAGGGCACATGGGCCTTTCAAGAGGATTTTCAAAGAGTTGTTCAACAATATTTTGGAAAAGAAGGGATATGAGTTGGCCTGATTCCAGGTAAGCATGTGTGGTGCAATTTAGGGTTATAACAAGGACTAACCTCACAAAGGAGAAAGAACGATGATTTTCCAAAACATTCAAGAGGATGAAATAGTGGAAGACATGGGAGGAGACATGCCAAGGATTTATGCAGCCTTGGACAACAAGCAAGCAAAATATCAATCCCCCATTATCGAAGTGGAAGGTAAGATTGATAACCAGCCCATGGCAATTTTGATTGATTATGGAGCTAGCCATAGTTACATAAATGCTAACATTATTGAAATATTTCACTTGCAAAGGAGTAACCATAAGAAATCTTAGTTAGTTCAATTAGCCACAAGAGCTAAGAGAAAGATCAATGAGTTGGTTAAATATTTTCAAATAGACATGAATGGAATCAACACAAAGGTGGATGTAAAAATCATACCATTGGGTTCATATGATTGTCTAATTGGCATGGATTGGTTGGAAAAAGGGAAGCAAGGTGATATTTAAGGAATTCCAAGAGTTGTATTTGTTAGAGAAATTTCAGCTATACAGTTGAAGAAGAGTTACAAGAAGGGATATCATATTTTTGCATCCCATAGGGAAGAGGAAACCAAAGATAAAGTGGCAAGCATTGAAAACCATCTGGTCTTGAGATATTTCGAATATGTTTTTAGAGAAATCCCAGGATTTCCACCAAAGAGAGACATTGATTTCTCTATTGATTTGGTGCCAGGAGTTGCTCTAGTGTCCAAGCCACCTTACAGAATGGCAATGTTGGCCCTTGACCAAGTTTTGGGACATACTTGGTCATATTTGACTATTTTTAGGACTTTGATGCCCTATCGAAGGATGCACGCAAGACGAAGCAAAGATCACGGGATCTCGACACACTTTGGGTCCTTTTTGGGTTTTGGGGGATAATGTAATGGGATTGGGATGTCGGCCTGTGGGTTTACCCACGCTTAGGCCCACTAAAAGTAAATGTATAAGTAGAAGTCTAGGCTATATAAGAAGAGGCTCAAAAGTGAAGTTAGTAGCGGCTTAGTGCTAAGAGTTGATCTATGTGATAAACTTGTAGAGCTGAGTGAAAGTATTGTAAGTGCTGAGTGCACAGATTGTAAGGAAGCTCTGTGATAGATCTACTCAGGGAAGGAGGATTTGGCGAGGTGCACGCAAATCTCTTGTCCTATGAAGAGTAGGATTTTGATAAGCTCTGTGTTGTAACCTGATTGACTGAAGCTAATACAAAAGAAGAGTTAGTGGACGTAGCCCCAGTGTGGGGGTGAACCACGTAAATACTGTGTGTTGTGATTTGTGCTTATTGTTAGATGTTTTTTTATTGCTGAGTGCTTAGATTAGATTAGATAGATCTATTCTTGATTTATTCTTCTGAGATGTGAATGAATGTTAGATCTGATATATATGAAGCTGCTTAGTGTCGATCTATGGAATTTGATCTGTTTTACTCTTGCTAAGTGTTGGAATCTTAGATCTAAGTGAACATTGCGATGCTATGTGCCTTCTGTGAAGTATAATAAGGAATGTATATTGATGAATGACCTATGATAAGTGCTTTCTAAGTGTTGAAATCATAGAGTTGTGTCCCATCTAAGGTTGCAGACACCTGAGTCTTGCAACCACCCTTCCCTCTACCTCGGGTGAGACTTCATCTTCTTCGTAGGTGTTGTTGAAAGGGTTGGTAGTTAGGGTTTTGTTGGTGCGTTGTCGTAAGCGTTGAACCCTGGGTCTGCCCTTGTGCCAACAAATGGTTCTATTTCCAGGACTGGAACTGTGATTGTTGGGAACTAAGAAATAAAAGCTTTGTGCAAAGATTCGATCTAGAAACCGTGAAATCTCTGTGCATAGATCTATTTCCCTAGTGCGTAGATTTTCATTCGACCCGTGAAGCTTTGTGCTAAAAAGAGAAGGCCAGATCTGAACAAAAGAAGAAAGATTTGAACGCTTTGTTCTCTAAGAAAGGTAAAAGTAGAAGTTTCTAAGGAAAAAAAGGTCAGATCTGCAGAAAAGAGGTAAGATCTGTAAGCTTTGTTCTCTGATAGAGGTAAGAATAGTCAAAAAAAATTAGATCTGGAAGCTTTGTGCTCTGCAAAAGTAAAATAAGTGAAAATTTGTGTTTCTAGAGTATGGATCTAGGTACATTCTGTCCTAGATTGAAATTTAAGGCTCTGATAGATGAAAGAAAGTTTGATATGAATAGATATGATAGATATGTTATACCTATGCATAGAAAGAATGTCTGGACTAATAAGCAGATGCAGGATACTCGAAAGAATTTTTTGCAGGCTAGCTACCATAACCCTAGTGCGCAGTGCAGAAGAGGTTGGGGATCATTTAAAAGAAAGAGAGGATTAACCCTCTGTTATAGTTGCAGAAGATCGGTACATCTTGTTAAGGAATGCCCTGGTGGAATACCTAGTTGTCTATGTTGCAAAACTTTGGACCATGAAGTATTAGATTTCCCTAGAATGATTGCTAAAATTGAAGGCATGAATCTGAAAGAAGAAAACCCTAAGGCAGATCCAGAAATAATAGAACCCTAGAGAGAATCAGACAAGATGTTACTCCAGATACAAGACACCTAGAATGATCACCGACATGTTAGATTATCAGAGGTATTTAGCAATAAAGAGTGCATCAAGGTAAGAATATGAGACTTCGACATTGACTGTGTTCTGGATGAGGAAACACAGGTGAATGTTATGACATAAAGAACTTGGGAAACTATAGGGAGGCCTGTTATGACCCCTTCACTGAGTGGAATAGGTTTATTTAGAGGGAAACTAGTGAACCTATGTGGAAGGCTCAATCATATATCTATGAATGCTAATGGAACTTCAACATAAGAAGATTTTTATATTATCAAAATTTATTAAGGACAGTGCCCTGTTTACTATGTTACTTGGAAATCCTTGGATTGAAATGGATCAAGCTAGAAATAAGGAAGAAGAAAAGGTTTTAGAACAACAGAGACAAGGATTAAAAGACTTCATGACCAGAAGGATTGCACAGTTGATTGAAGAACAGGAGAACAGATCGAAGCTATATCACACTAGGAACCCAGATGTCAATGTTATCAGAACACCAGAGGACTCACAGAAGAGTGAAGTTTCTACCTCAGATAAAGAAGAGATGTTATACCTAAACCCTAAGAAAGAACCTCAGTAGCGCGAAATAACTATATCCAAGGAAAATAGGAACTAGAATGGGAAAATAACTACTGAGACGAAGCTCACTGGAAAGAAATCTAGAAAGTTAAGTAAGAAGAGGGCAAAGATTGAAAAGTTGCAGAAGATTCCATATAGAACATTGCAGAAAGAAAACTTGCAGAATGGGAGCTTCGTCGAGATATCAGAACAACGACCTATGGCACTTCGTCGTGACAAAGAGATATAGTCGTTGGACCGATATACCCGTTCGACTTCCAGCCTGGATGGAGAGAAAAACATTAAAGGATCATCACTAAACCATTGGACAGCACCATAACAGACAGATCAACGTTAATGGAAACTTCATGCCTGTTGCAAGCAGACCGTTGTCGAATTTCTTATTTAGTTTGCCGCGCCATGCACGAATAACACTTTTTCCAACTGAGAATTAGAAGCCTGCAGAATAGTAGTTGTATACAGTGGTCATTGCAATCTGGTTGGTCATCCTAGTACAGTATCTGAGATCATTGTGAACCCCGACTAATTTTTCTTTCTGAGCGCATATGTCTGACGAATTTAGCGCAACCGAAGAATATGCAAGAGAGTTACTCGCTAGCCTCAAAACTGAAAGATTCATGTTCGAATGAGGGTTATCTATAGGTTTACAGTCTACAGGTTTACATGCATCATTGACGAGAGGAGTGCAAGCCTCCCCGTCGATTTCTCAAGCAAGAACATCCCGAGTCGGCGCAGAACACAGAACAAAACATAAAGATGATATGGCCAATGCGAGGTTGGTTCCATCCATCCTACCTGCTTACATACCACCTCTGAGCGGTGCAATAAATAGAGATAGTGTGCCTAGAGACTTCGAGTACACTCTAGTCACCGCATACCTATCGAAAGGGGTACGTGTAGTTCGCATAGATCAAGACAAGATTGAAACATTGAAGTTCAGTGACTTCAACCTGGGATATTGTAAATTCTACAACATGCTTTCCCTACACAAGTACCTAACCATAACCAAGGGCAAGAACTCGAAGCTTGTCCCTCAACAATGGACTATGAACCTCATACAGTCCATTCTATTGAACGTCATGAAGATCCCACATTTCGAACGTCACCAAGAAGTTAATGTCTGTGTTAATCTACTCCTGGCAAGCTACCAAGGAGGATACCTATGGTTGAACCACCACATCACAGTTGATCTAGCATTGATTAATAGGATCGCAGGTCTTATCATGTAGGGGCCTAATCCCCATGACTACTATCCTAGAAAGACCGCAGACCGCACTCTTGCTCAGAAGATCAAAGAAGCTTATGGAGATGTTGAGAAAGGAGCATGAGGCTACAAGGTAGCATCTATTTAGAGGGGTGCAGTGCACCTTGCATGTCAGTTGATCGCAGGGAAGCTTGTTCACAAGAATCGACCCATGCAAGTATCTGACTTTGTAGTTGACCTCGCACGAAAGTGCGCAGAGGGATTATAGATGAACTAGGCGAAGTACCTGGTGAATCAACTAGAGATCGAATGCAGAGAATCCTAGGATCAGGGGCATGAATTCCATTTTAGCTGGCTCTTAATACTTATAGCTTTCATTACATGGGAGCTATCGGAAGATGCAACCTTCTTGGACCTTGACCCTTTTGAGCCCTTAGCCGCGACGTTCAGTACCTTATGGTACTCGAATGATATGAGAAAACAATGGAAATCCAATGTTGTATTCCATGCCTACTACAATCAGTTGAAGCATGCCATCTAGTCCGAGCCTCAGATAACCCCAAATACTCTCTTCAGGTTTAGGCCCTTAATGAAGTTCAGTGTGGGCCGCCACTTCATTTACATAACAGCACACACTGATGAGAACAAAGAGCAGTTACAATCTTATTATAAGCTGACAGAAGAAGACCTGGAGGAAATCACCAAGGAATGGTCGGCAAACCTCCTTGTTTCAGCAGACCCCGCAGAATTTTCTGACATCGACAGCTCAGAAGCTGCGCAGGATATACTTGGGCCCAGTAAGACGAAGAAAACAATGAAGACGAAGAAGGATGAGGAAATACATGATATAGACAGCAGATCTGTAAGGAACACATCCATTTCACCCGAGCAAGACGGTAATGATGAAGAAGTCGAACAGAGGCTAGAAGACAAAGAAGACTCGTCAAAGAAAAGGAAGGTTCCACCTCTGAAACCTTCCTCCTGAAAGAAACCTAGAACCCCTATAAACAAGATGAAGACCACGCTCACCCCAGATGACTTTAGTTTCCTCCTTTCCACTATGAACGAACCTATAGAAGAAATAATAGAAAAGAAGGAAGATAAGAAAGAGGCAATGTAACATAGAATTGAGAGCGAGCTCCAAGGAGTGCAACAAGCACTTCAGTCTAGCTGCGCAGTCTCCACTGAGCCCCTACCAAAAGTAACAATAAAAGAGGGAGATGAACTAGTTCAACTCTGCAAGATTGATGCCATAGTCAAAGCACGCCTTCGGAAAGCATAGGAAGAAACCATGTAGGCCACTCAGGCCTTAAAGAAAGCACAGAAGGAAATCATCGAGTAGCGTCGAGCTATGCAACAAGAGAAGGACACTCTCCAAGAAAAATTGGAAGAAGACAGAGAGGATATCCAAAAATAAAAGGAGCAGCTGCTCATGAAGCATATTGGGATCGAAGAAGCAGTCAACAGAGCATTTCACTCTATGACCAGCTTAGAGCACAAAGTAGAAGAACCCTTAGAACGCAAAGTGATGAAGCTTGTTGAATTTATCCAAGAACTTCAACAAAGAGTCGTAGAATTATAGCTTCAGACCATACCAAGTACCCCGCAAGAAGAACACGACCAGTGAGAAATGACTTCCCGGAGCACATTAGAAAGGATTAAAGCACTCACTGAGGAATGCAAACAATCAAGTAGAAAAAGTGCACAGATACATGAGAACCTAACCAAGAATCCCAAATTGCACAAATTGGAGTCGCATCTCTAGGAGGCAAAGCATGAAGCTAAAAAGCTACAGGTGTAGCTGAAGGCCCTATCGCCCATAGAGAAAATGAAACAGTCTCATGAGAAGCACATAGCACAACAGCATATCCATATAATCCAGAGCAAGGTAATGGAAGTAACTCAACAACTTCAACCTTTGCAGGATAAGGCATGCCATCTATTCATAGAGATCGAGAACCAAGGAAAAGAGCTGGAACAGGTTGTGAATTCATCACAGCAACACCTAGAAGGGTCAGTGAATGTCACACTCATCCAGGAATTTGTCGAGCAAGAAGTAGTTGCAATATAGAAGGTTGAATCAGCTCAAGCCAAGATCGAGGTGTTCAAAGTAGAATTGATCATACCTGAGTGACTCGGGACGAGTCACAGGTGAGTGTTGGGGGCATGTTGGCCCTTGACCAAGTTTTGGGAGATACTTTGTCATATTTGATTGTTTTTGGGACTTCGATGCCCTATCGAAGGAAGCGCGCAAGACAAAGCAGAGATCACGGGATCTCGCCCCACTTTGGTTCCTTTTTGGGTTTTTTGGGATAATGTAATGGGGTTGGGATGTCGGCCTGTGGGTTTACCCACACTTAGGCCCACTTTTGTAAATGTATAAGTAGAATTCTAGGCTATATAAGAAGAGGCTCAAAAGYGAAGTTAGTAGTGTCTTAGTGCTAAGAGTTGATCTATGTGATAAACTTGTAGAGCTGAGTGCAAGTATTGTAAGTGTTGAGTGCACAGATTGTAAGGAGGCTCTRTTCTAGATCTACTCGGGGAAGGAGGATCTGGCGAGGTGCGCACAGATATCTTGTCCTATGCGGAGTAGGATTTTGATAAGMTTTTTGTTGTAACATGATTAACTAAAGCTAATACAAAAGAAGAGTTGGTGGACGTAGCCCCAGGGTGGGGGTGAACCACRTAAATACTGTGTGTTGTGCTTTGTGCTTATTCTTAGATGTTTTGTATTGCTAAGTGCTTAGATTAGATTGGATAGATCTATTCTTACTTTGTGCTTCTAAGATGTGAATGAATGTTAGATCTGATATATATGAAGATGCTTAGTGTTGATCTACGAGATTTGATCTATTTTAATCTTGCTAAGTGTTGGAATATTAGATCTAAGTGAAAGTTGCGATGCTTTGTACCTTCTGCGAAGTATAATAAGGAATGTATATTGATGAATGACCTATGATAAGTTCTTGCTAAGTGTTGAAATCACAGAGTTGTGTCCCAGCTAAGGTTGCAGACACCTGAGATTTGCAACCACCCCTGCCTCTACCTCGGGTGAGACTTCTTCTGCTTCGCAGGTGTTGCCGAAAGGGCCAGTAGTTAGGGTTTGTTTGGTGCATTGTTGTAAGCGTTGAACCCCGGGTCTACCCCCATGCCAACAGGGCATGCCAGAATTGAAAGAGTTTCATATGCAACTTGAAGAGTTGTTAAAGAAGGGGTATATATGCCCAAGTGTCTCACCTTGGGGAGCCCCAGTTCTTTTTGTGAAAAATAAAGATGGAACCTTAAGGCTGTGTATTGATTTTAGACAACTTAATAAGGTCACGATAAATAACAAATATCCTTTTCCAAGAACTGATGATTTTTTTTATCAATTGAAAGGTGCAAGAATATTTTCCAAGATTGAATTGAGATCAGGTTATCGTCAAGTAAGGATAAAAGAATAATACATCAGCAAGACAACATTCAGGACAAGATATGGGCATTATAAATTCATGATAATGCCCTTTGGACTATCAAATTCCCCAATAGTTTTTATGTTCCTAATTAATGGAGTGTTCATGGAGTACCTGGAGAAGTTTCTAATTGTGTTCCTAGATGATATAATCATCTACTCTAAGTCAAAAGAGGAACATGAGAAACATTTAAGAATGTTGTTGCAATAATTAAGAGAGAATAAATTGTATGCTAAGCTAAGTAAGTGCATATTTTACCGAAAGAAGATTCACTACTTGGGGCATATAATTTTAGTAAATGTGATAGTAGTGGATCCTAAAAATATAGAGGCCATTAGAGGATGGCCAATGCCAAATAATGTGACAAATATTAGATCATTCATGGGTCTTGTTAGTTATTATCGAAGATTCATAAAAGGATTCTCAAAGATTGCAAATCCAATCACTTATTTGCAAAAGAATGGAGTGAAGTTAGAATGGACTTCTAAGTGTGAAGAAATATTTTAGCAGTTGAAGGAAGTATCCACAAGTGCACCAATATTGAATATTGCAAATCTGTATGAATATTTTGTTGTGTTCACCGATGCATGTGAGGAAGGGCTAGGTGGAGTTCTTAGTCAAAAGGATCATGTGGTATTCTATGAGTATAGAAAATTAAAAGAGCATGAAAGTAATTATGTTACCCATGATATAGAGTTAGCAACAATTGTACATGCATTAAAAATGTGGAGGAATTAACTTTTGGGTAAGAAATTCAATCTAAGGGAAAACCACTGTGGTCCGAACCATTTGTTTGGACAACCAATATTAAATTCCAGACAAACTAAATAGATGGAATTTCTAAGTGAATATGAATTTAAAATTAAGCATATAAAAGGAAAGGAAAATCAAGTGGTTAATGCACTCAACAGGTGAGCTCATGAAGTGCATGTTGCAACCATTAGCATTTACAAGATTGATCTGAAAGATCAAATTATTGCAGCGAAAAATTCATATCAACATTATCTAAAAGTAAAAGAGATATTACAACAAGGTAATTTTCAACAGAAATTTAACTCTTATGAGATGAAAGAAGATGGAGTTCTCGTATACAAGGGAAAAGTATATGCGTCGAATTCCAGTGAGTTGAAAAATGAAATTCTAAAGGAAATTCACAATGTGTCACATGTTGGGCACTGAATATATCAGAAGAAAATTACATTTGTGAGAAGACAATACTTTTGGCTAGGAATGAAAAAGGAAGTGGCTAATTACATAGCCATATGTCTAGAATGCCAAAAGGTGAAGACAGATAATAGACATCCAGTGGATTTTCTACAACCATTTCCCATTCTAGAATGAATGTGGGAAGTTGACACAACTGATTTTATTACAGAGTTTCCCAGAACAGTGAAGCAACATGATTCCATCATGTTGGTGGTGGATAAATTGACTAAGGTATCACATTTTATTCCAGTAAATGCTATACACAAGGAAACAAATATTGTAGAAATATATATGAAAGAAGTTGCTAGGCTACATGGAGTGCCTAAGGCAATAGTTTCAGATAGAGATCCAAAGTGTACTTCCAATTTTTGGAAAGGTATGTTCAAAGGCTTTGGAACAAATTTAAATCTTAGTACAAAATATCATGCAGAGTCAGATGGGAAAATAGAGAGGACCAACAAGATAATTGAGGACATGCTCATAATGTATGTGATGTCGGAAGATTATATTCATTTAGTGGAATTTGCATACAATAATGGGTATCATACTTCATTCAAAATGATTTTGTTTGAAGCATTGTATGGTAGAAAATATAACACATCAGTGAGTTAAGATAATACAACATACATAGTAGTTGTTGGGCCAGATTTGTTAAAGGAAATGGAAGAACAGATGACAAAGATAAAGCATAATTTAAAGGTTTCCCAGGATAGGTAAACAAGTTATGCAGACAATAATAGAATATTTAGAGATTTTAAAGTGGGAAAGAATGTGTTTTTAAAAGTGAAGGAATAGATAAGTTCGCTAAGATTAGGAAGTTTCCCAAAGTTGGCAGCGAGATGTTGTAGGCCTTTTGAAATATTAGAAAATATAGGGCTAGTTTCATACATGTTATCATTTCCTCCATCCATGAGAGTGCATAATGTATTTCATGTATCATTATTAAAGAAATATGTGCATGAACCTAACAACATAATTGATTGAAATTTGATCCAAGTGGAGCACGAAGGGGATTTTCAAGTGGAACCAGTACGCATCCTGGACTGGAAAGTCAAAGTGCTCAGGAATAAATCCATAGGGATGGTAAATGTTCAATGGACATGTTAGGGTCATGAATATGCTACATGGGAGTGTGAATAAAACATGTGGTAGGAATACCCACAAATTGTTTACAATTTTGAAGAAAAAAGAATGAAAGACTCCATTTTGAGCAATTAGAGTCTCGGAACCACATCTCAAAGTCCTAGAAAACTACCTTGGGGACACTGATAAAAGAATGCCTCATTCCTTCGTTTATTTATGATAAATGGATGGTATATCCATTGGGTTAAATATGATAAATGAATGGTTCATTCCTTGGGTCGATGAGTTGAAAGGAACATGAGATTATGGTTAAAGTTGCTACTAGAGTTGTTAAATTGCAAAAATTTTATTTCTAAGTATTGTGATGTAAATTTTCATATATGTATATAGACATAGAGTGCACCGAGGATGGTACACAATTTGTAGGGGAAGGGGAATGTAACATCCCCACTATAATCCCTAGTTTAAGTAATTCTTATGTAGATATAATTTGTGGCTATAGCCAAAGTGATGTAATATCTGAATTGTATTTCTATGTTTTAATAATAAAAATGTGATGCCAGATGCTAAGGGGACATGGACATAGATGGGGGATAAATTAATCCACAAGAGAGGAGGGGGTATAAGATAATGGCCAAGAGGGTTCCAAGGGGGAATTACCCATGAATATCAATCCAATCCATTATCCTAAAATTGTTATTTGTATATGAACCTTCTAATTTCCGATTGAGTATTCCCAAAGCCAATCATTGAATACATGTAAGAGGGTGGGTGTGAGTGGTCAAATCCCAAAATTTATTGGGCACATGGGGGTTGAGTAAAATCAACTTGGGGAAGAGTGTGATTGAAGAAAGGAAATCCAAAGGGAGAAAACTTTGTATGGGTCGGGACAACAGTTCTACACATTGAGTTTTTGTGCATGAGGAGAAAGTAGAGAGCAAGAAAGAGATTGGAGTTGGTGCATCCATGGAGGGAGAATTCTAGAGCATGTTTGAGTGTGTTTGGAGCGAATTGGATCTGGATAATTCAAGATCTAGGTTTCCATTCCTAAAGAGTGAACTACTAGGTGAGTTGCACTGTAACAACAAGTGTTTTTGGTTGGTTTGCTAGTAGTTTTCCTAGGAGCAGGTTCCCTTGAGTTCCCAGTTGAGAGATTCTTGGTTACATGTTCTAGAGAGACCCTCATAAATGAATGGGATTCCTGAGCGACTGATATCAATGAAGGGTTATATTCCTTGGGTTGGTAAAGTCAAGAGGAAGAGAGCCGATGGAAAATCAGGATAGTTGTAGGAAGCTACCAGTGGGTTGTGAGTTTTATGAGCTGTGAGTGGATAGTGAGAGACCACACTCTTTTGTGGATTACTAGCCTCATCTTGGGGGTGATTTTTTGTTCATATTTGGAACAATAAGTCTATGGTTAGGTGGAACGTTCATCCCAAGAAACTGGTTGCACAACATATTTAAAAGATAAGTGGTTTATCTTGTTAGTGTGTTATTTTTATGTGAATAAATGTTGTGCATGAACTCTGTGTATTTTAGAATGATTTATATGTTGTTGTAATGAATTTTATTAGTTTCATTCATGTCTATTTAGCCTATTGTAGATGCATGTAATTAAATGATAATAGACAATAGTTATTTATGGTTGTAATTAGTAGTTGAAAGCTACATGAAATCAGTTAGTTTAAAATAATTAACATAAATTTCATTTTTAAGATTTTTCCACACCATAATGTCCCTTGGTTGGGATGACAGATATTACATATGAAACGCCTGCGAGTTGTCTTCAGGAAACACACAAGTTTCTCCTAACTTTCCTTAAGGAAACACATGGGATCCTTTAGAAAAATTGAAAAAATAATAAGTTTGCAATAAATATGTGCTCCTAAGAATAATATGTGAGATCCATACACCTATGAAATCCCTAACTTATACCCACAATAGTCTTTAATAGTACATTTGATTGATATAAATAAATGTTATTGGTTGGGAGAAGGGGTAAGAGACCATTGAAAGAAAGGATACACTGGACCAATTCACAGAGGATTATTGTTGGACTTTCACTGCTTTTACCTCTTTATAACCCCATGGTTATGAATCTATTTTTGGATTTGATTTAGGTTAAAACATCTCAAAGGCTTTCCAAACCATAGTAAATTTGGAGAGTGTAGGTGGATCAGAAGCATATAAGTGATCAAGACAGGAGGAACCCAAATTGAGGTGCCAACATAAACTATTAGGTAATATATGTATTTGATGTTCATGATTAATAAACTTATGACAGTCTCTCTTCCTTCCCTACCCCAAAATGGTGAATCTATGTAGAATACTAAGAACTTAATAAAGCCACCAAATATGATAATTTATCCTTTCCATTCATTGACCAAGACTTGGATTCCTTATCTAGAAACAAATAGTTTTATTTTCTCAATGAGTATAGCATATGTAACTAAATCCAAATTTTCTCATGAGATCAAGACAAAATCACCTTCAACTATCCTTGGGGAACCTTTTCATACTATGTACTCCCATTTGTACCATGTAATGCACCTGAGACTTTCCAATGAGTAGTAATACATATGTTTTTTTATCTAATCCATGACCATGTTGAAGTTTTCATGGATGTTTTCTGTGTATTTGAAGGTGCTTTTGAAGAATCCTTGGTTAACATAGAAATAATGCTTAAATGTTGTCGAAATATGAAAATGTATCTAAGTAATGAGAAATGATTTTATGATGATGATGGAAGAAAATGTATTAGGACACCACATCTCTACCAAAATTATTCAAGTAGACCCTGCAAAAATTAATGTCATCAAAGACCTTCTGATTCCATAAAAGAAGAAGGATGTTTGCATTTTTTTAGGGCATGCTAGGTATTACATGAGGTTTATGAAAAAAATTACTAAGATTGTTTCTCCTTTAGATGCCCTTATTTCCAAGGAAATGGTTTTCTCTTATACCTCATCTTGCCAACATGCATTTGACACCTTAAATAAAAAAATTAAAATATATCCTATTTAGCATGGTTTGAATCATGCATATTTATACGAATGCCATTGATAAGAGTTTGCCCGTAATGTTGGGACAAAATGATGCTACATTGATGTATGATATCTAATACATAAGTAAGAATCTAGTCACCCAGTTAAATTACATAGTCACCAAAAACACGTTTCTTGATAAGTTTTATGCTACCAATAAATTCCATCATTACATTACCAAGTATTATGTGTTTTTCCACACTGATCACTCTACCATTAAATATGTAACCAATAAACCTAGTATTAATGAAATAATTATCGGTTGGATATTGCTTCTTCAAGAATTTGATGTGACTATACTTGATAAACTTGGTCGGGAGAATTTCATTGCAAATTTTCTTTCCTGATTGCCTAACAAGATAGAAATTGAACCACTAGAAAATACCTTTCCTAATGAGCATCTGTTTGTAGTTTATGTTAGAACATCATGTTTTTTAGACATTGCAAATTATTTGGTGGTGGGAAAATTTCCACAACATTTCTCATACAAGGAGTGTCGTGGTTTGATTAAGAAAATGTGACCTTTCTTCTAGATCCATGGTTACTTGTTCCAATTCATCCTAGATTAGATCTTTCATTGCTACATCTGCGATGATGAGGTGTACAAGATTTTTAAGGCTTGTCATGATGAACCATGTGGGGGGTATTTTTCCATAGAAAGGACTACTAGGAAATTTTCTCCACTGGTTACTATTGGCCTACACTTCATAGGGATACTCAAACTTATGTTGCACAATGTGATGTTTGCCAATGCATGAGTTGTCCTACTAAATTTTCATAAATTCCCTTACAACCATAGGTTTATCTAGGCCATTTTTCTAAATGGGGAATTGATTTCATTTTCCTCAGCAATCCTCCCAATCAGTTCTGCTACATTTTGGTATGTACATATTATCTGACCAAGTGGGTTGAAGTTGAAAATTTGTGAGATATCAAGGAACAACAAGTTACTAAATTCTTGCATGGAGACATTTTCATCAAATTCAATGTCCCTAGGTAAATCATATTTCATAAGGGAGATCAATTCACTTCCCAAATAATTTCCATTCTCATGAATACTTATCAAATCAAGAATTAGTGCTCCACCCCCTATCATCCACATGCCAACGGTCAATTTGAAGTCGTTAATAGAGAGATTGAAAACATCCTAACTAAGATTTTCCAATTCCATTGTCATGATTAGGCTAAGCATATTCCTGGAGCTATTTGGTCATAGCATACAAATTGGAAAACTTCTATAGGTTTCACTCCCTATGAACTAGTATATGGAAAAATAGTCCTTTTTCCAATCGAGTTTCAAATCAAAACTCCTTGAACAAATCTTGATCTAGGAATCAATATTTTTGTTACTCGTCAATAATGAATAACCCAGCTAAATATGTTATATGGTTTTTATTAGTAGGCTCAACAACATATTGAGACTCTACAACAATAATGTACTTGTTTGCATCATTGATTAAAAAAATAAATTGTTTCCAGCTAGGTGTCAGGTCTTTACTATATGACTCCATATTTCAAGACTTTAAAGGTAAAATTCACACATGTTTGTCTAGTCCCTATGAAGTAGAAATAATTTATTCCAATGGATAAGTATGTGTATGTGTTATCAATTATTATTGCATACCTCTTCTTGTCAATGACCACAATCTTAATATTTATAGAAATCCCAAATCTAAGTATGAGTTCATTACCAACTTATAGAACCAATAATCTATCAATATGATTAAAGGATCCCAACCTTCACATCTAGCTAGTCAAAACCCCTTCAAGAAAAATAAAGTATTATGACGAAAACACTCGGGTGTCATAGGACATGTGTTGTATTGAAAACCATTTTTAGCGAGATCCTATGTAGAATGTTCCAAAAATATATTTTCTCATTAATTTTCTTGAGCCTACCAACTTTTTCTAGTCACCGCATCTTTTGATGTTGCCACCTTTCTTTGAAGCTACCATCTTTTTCAGTGCTAATGCATCTCTTTGTTGCCACTTTGTTGACAATTCTCTTAATTTTCCCATCACCTAACTCTTGATTCCTTTTACCCATGTTGGCTTTGACACTACTTCTACTCCTTGTCTTCAAGTGCTTCTATCTATTCTTTGGAAAATTCATTTATTTTTGTTTATTTTCCTTCTATTGAATTTCGTTCTTACCATTTACTTCCTTGTTATTCTACCAAAACGATGGTGCCAACTTGAGCTGGGGGGATTTTGTTTCTTGCATCACGTGATATATCACATTATGTTTCCATTTTGAACCCTTTCAAACCTTCCAAATTCTACATGTGTTGCACATTCATTTCACCCTTCCTTTGTTACATCACCAAATAAATCATCAAAGTTCATAGATATTCATGACTCATAACCCATCACATTTAAAACATGCCTATCATATTTCATCACATTGACCTATATGATCTCATAATAAATATCGCATGATTAAGCATACCTTTGCGCATGACTATACCCATCAACTCTATCACATGTTGGCACAATTGACAATTGAACCAATGAGGGAAACAATGAAATAATAGTTAAGTAATGGTAATGTAGGTGTCGATTAACTGATGTAACCAAATCGTTCCAAGATTGAATTCGAGAAGTAATGGAAGGATTTGGGAATGAGTGAGAAACAAATTTGAATTATGAATAATAAGGTGTCATTCCCATCAATACTTTCATGCAAGAAATCCTTACAATGTCACATAGTGATACTCAGTTAGGAATTGAGGTTGAGAAGAAATGGGAGGTGACTTGAATAGACATGAACCCACTACCTTAGAAGTATTCCTCTATAATGGACCAAATGACAAATATTTTTAGGCAGGTTGGATGGTTTCAATATTTTGAGAAAATTTAGGACATTAGTGTGTTTTTAGCTAAGAAATTCACCCTAATATCTAGAATATAATTACAAGAGTAAATGGATTAGAGGTACACAATGATTTCCAGATTTATGGGATTGTATGCAGATAGTAAAAGATGGTTTAAAGAGAGAGAATAATATATGAGGTCCAAGGGATGTTTCTTGGCACTTGATGGAGCTTTTGAATACACTAGTTAAGGAATAAAAAAAAATTCTCTACCCTAACCATGGGTTGAGGTAGTGCATCACGTGATAAAGTATTTCACTTTTGAGTGTCATTCACCTATTTGCATGGAATAACAATTTTTTTCTTGCACATTTAAGAAAGGATAGGAGAACTAATGTACCCTTCTTTTTTCTATGTTAAATATAGGCCATGGTTGAACAAGTTCAAGCCAGAAAATGATTGCAACTTCCCCATAATGGGTTAATCTACCTTTTGGTTAAAGACACATTCATGCAATATAAACCAAGATAATGTTGGGAAGATTTTGTTGGCAGGTCAACTATTATACCTACGTATGATAAGGATGACATAGAAACAGTCATACAATATGGATCTTCCTTCGATAATGAGAAAAAATATAAACCTATGGTTGTAGAGACCCTTAAACGCATAAGGATAAGTAAAATGTTGAAGAGGAAGCACTTAATAGGTGAGTATTCTTACAATAGGGAGAAACCAACAGGTTCCACTCCACTGTCTCCACACCCTGATGAGATCATGTTGATATAACAAGAGAATATAGAGTTAGCTACAATTGAAAAAACTCTCCACTTAGCATGATAGGAAATATACATAGTTGGCACTTTGGATGCTACTTGTCGGGTAACCCTTGAAAAAATTCCCACTCCTTCTATTGCTTTAATTGAATAATGACATTAAATAGGTGCATAGTTAAGCAAATGATCATTGAAAGAGATGTATGGAAATAAGTTTCTTCCTCCCATCATAAAGTGTGCACTTCCTTGGAGTCAAATATTATGTAGTTGAATTGGGTGAAAGGTGAAGAATTTAGTGTTATAGCAACCAACATGATACCATTTGGTATCTCATTGAACATAACAATAAATTAAAGAAGGAATTGGAAGACATGGAATCATAATGGAGAATGGTAAGAGAAAGAAGATGAGGCTCACATTTTGAAAGAAAGGTGGTCAATGCAGGGGAGTTAGCTACTAACTTGTTAACATGAAGACCATTATTTCCTATATACATTATGTATTTGAAGGAACCATTGTTTCAGATGCAGATAGAGAGACTTATATTTGAATTTTTGTTTGACTTGATATGGATGGGGAAAACATGACGTGGAATCTGTTTTTCAAGCATTCTTGAAAGAAGGAACTTTCTGTGTGAACTGTATTTTCATATTAGATATCATTTTTGGGATTAACTGCATAGAGTAATTCATTAATCTATGACCCATATCCATGAGTATTAGTTTCAACTGACAAATAATTCTCATTATTTGAATATTCCACTTAGCACTCATTGCATTGGGTCATTCTCATAGGGGTGAAGAAGTGGGATTGAAACCAATGAAATTAATAACATAGCATCAATCATCACTTCTAGGGCTTGCACTCGATAACTAGGACTTCCCAGGTGGTCACCCATCCCAATATTTTTCTGGCTCAAGCACGCTTAACTATGGATTTTTCCCAAAATCAAGCCCACTTATCTTGCTACCCCATTTGCAAAACCTTATAAATTATTGATCCTTATGAGCTATCCAGTTATATCTCCCTTCATTCTTATTATTTAAGCATAGAGTGGCTTCTGCAGTGCAACATATTAGATAACATTTTGGGGATTAACTGTATAGAGTAAGTCATTAATGTATGATCCATATCCATGAGTATTAGTCGCAACTGACCAATAATTCTCATGATTTGAATAGTCCACTTAGCCCTCATTGCATCAGGTGATGTTCACAAGGATGAAGAATTTGGATTGAAACCAATGAAATGAATCACATAGCATCAATCATCACTTCTGAGGCTTGCACCAGGTAACCATGACTTCCTAGGTGGTTACCCATCCCAAGAAACCTCTAGCTCAAGTGCTCTTAACCATGGAGTTTTCCCATAATTAATCCCACTTATCTTGATACCCCATTTGAAAAACCTTAGCAAGTATTATGCCTTATGAACTATCCAGTTAGAGTTCCCTTCACTCTTATTATTTAAGCATAGATGGGCTTCCACGATGCAACATATTAGATATCATTTTTGGGATTAAATGCCTAGAGTAAGTCATTAATCTATTACCCATATCCATGAGTATTAGTCGCAATTGACCAATAATTCTTATGATTTGAATATTTCACTTAGCACTCATTGCATCGAGTGATGCTCACAAGGGTGAAGAAGTGGGATTGAAACTAGTGAAATGAATCACATAGCATCAATCATCACTGATGGGGCTTTCACCCAGTAAACCAGGACTTCCCAGGTGGTTACCCATCCCAAAACGCATATGGCTCAAGCATGCTTAACTATGGAGTTTTCCCACAATCAAGCCCACTTCTTCACCCCTATGAGCATCATCCGATGCAATGAGTGTTAACTGGACTATTGTAATCATGTGAATTATTGGTCAGTTGTCACTAATACTAATGGATATGGGTCTTAGATTAATTACTCACTCTATGCAATTAATCCCCAAAATGATGTCTAATATGTTGTACTGTGGAAGCCCCTCTATGCTTAAATAATACGAGTGAATGGAGCTTTAACTAGATAGTTCATAAAGCACAATACTTGCTAAGGTTTTGAAAATGGGGTAGCAAGCTAAATGGTCTTGACTGTGGGAAAAATCCACAGTTAAACGTGCTTGAGCCAAAGGCAAGCCACAAAAGGGATGATTGATTCTATGTGATTCATTTTGTTGGTTTCAATCCTAGTTCTTCACCCATGTGAGCATCACCTGATGCAATGAGGGCTAAGTGGACTATTCAACTCATGAAAAGTATTGGTCAGTTGTGACTAATACTCATGGATATGGATCATACATTAATGACTTAATCTATGCAAAAATTATATCTAATATGTTGCACTGTGGAATCCCATCTATGCTTAAATAATAAGAGTGAAGGGAACTCTAACTGGATAGTTCATAAGGCATAATACTTGCTAAGGTTTTGCAAATGGGGTAGCAAGCTAAGTGGGCTTGATTGTGGGAAAACTCCATGGTTAAGAGCACTTGAGCCAAAGGCATCTTGGGATGGGTAACCACCTGGGAAGTCAAGGTTACGAGGTGCAAGCCTCAAAAGTGATGATTGATGCTATCTGACTCATTTCGTTGGTTTCAATCCCACTTTGTTATAACCCTAAATTGCACCACACATGCTTACCTGGCATCAGTCCAACTCATATCCCTTCCTTTCCAAAGCCATGCTGAACAAACTCTTGAAAATCCTCTTAAATCAAGTGACACGCGCCCTAACTCACTACTGCACGCATTGGAACGCTGGCAGGCCTACTACAGCCCGTGTTTACCTAACAAAGCACAAAAACAGGAAAGTTGTCGACGGGACAAAAATCTATGGGTCAGTTAACTGAAACTCCCGGCCATGCATGGCCGAGAGTGCGTCCAAAACCCTAGCTCCTTCTAGCCTATAAAAGAAGGGGTAGGGGTACTATTTGGAGGAGGGAAAAACATAGCGAAGAAACTCTTCCCATTTGCCGAATCCATTTGTCCCAACCCTTTATCCTTTCCTCAAGCCTAAGGAGAATTAACACAAAGCAGTTGGAGGACAAAGAAGAGGAGGAGCCCAGGATCAGGATCAAGGAATGGTGGCCGGTCTCAACATTGATTGTAAGTTGATTCATCTTGAAAATAATAAAGAAATAATTTTCCCGTCCCAATGCATGAGTTATATATGATTTATTCGATTTCTGCTTAATCTCTAACCCCCAAGTAGAAAAATAGCATGCATGCGTAGTGTTTTGTCTTGGTTGCAGGATTGTCTTTGGAAGGAGCAGCGCAAGCAAGTGGACAAAGTGCAACGGAGGATCTACACCAAACATCAGTAAAAAGTTTAGTAGGTCCTTTCCATGCTTGTATGTGAAAAAGGGTTTTAGGTTTGGGGTGGTAGGTTAAAAGTGATTTCTTTAAGTTCATGATCTGCATGCAAGCCTAACCCTAGCTTGCTAGTCCGTAGGGTATTATTTCCCAACAAAATAATTGGCGACTCCACTGGGGATTTACTCTTTAGGGTTTTCCGGATTTAGTTGAGGGTTTTTGGGTAGTTTAAAGGATTGGATTTTATGTTTCTTTGCATGTCTATTTTCTGTTAGGTCAGAGCTAGTAGGGAACCTGGTTCTTGATACCAGTTTTTCCTTGACTGTTGCTTGACGGTAATTATCGGGACACACAGAGGTACACGTGGCCTGTAGAAGGCCTGCACGCGTGTAACCCGCGCCCTAACCTCTTATAGCTCGCGTTTGAACGCTCGTTGTAGAGGTTTCAGTAGCGTGTAGGAATCAGAGAGCTTAAGAGGAAGTCCCCTCTTCCCTGTCAGAATTATACATTCTCAGGGGGCTTTCTGGATCCTGTCTGAGTCTTGTTGGTTCACAGTCTTGTCTCAGTTTGTTTTATTGCGTTTTGTTATTCTTTGTAATTATTTTTCTTTTCTGTTAAAGAAGAAGCATCCAAGCCTTTAAGAGACCCTGGTTGTAAATACCAGAGGCCTTTTCCAGGTCTGGGCTACCTGTGTTTAGTTTTGTCTTAGCATTCATACATACACGCGGCCTGTGCAAGTTCAGCTCGTGGGTACTCGCGCCATGTTATAGCTCAGCACGTGTTTGCACG
>ML831178.1:63162-88706 GCA_009831015.1 Picea engelmannii
AATAGCTAGTCTATACATATGATCAAGGAGTTATGTAATAAAGTGACATCATCTTTATGGGAAAGGGACATATTACTGTATTGAATTAATTGAAAGTGAAAATTACAACCTGAGCCTTGATGTCGTAGGTCTCCTTTCGATGGATCCTAGCTCTGACACACACACTTGCTCATGCGTGAAGAAAATCAACCACTTTTGATGACCTTGTTGTTGTCTCTAGCTGCTGTAGCATCAGTCCTTCATATAGGCTTTCAATAATTATCCAATCAACCTCTTTCTAGCTTGCTTCTTCTTCCTCTTAACCCTTTCCATGAGAAATCTCCTCAATATATAGGAGAAGATAGATTAGTTACTTGGATAGGAAATGATCCCAAGATATCTAGAATGCCAGCACCTGAATAACCATTCGAAGCCAACTCCTGTTTCTAGAAGATTCCCTTCTAGAAGGTTCGAGATTTTATCTTTTTCCTTCCTTTGGAACATGTTCGCACCCTGACAGTTAGTTACAGTGTGAACCCTTTGCACCCCAGCTTAATGCATCCTGTGAGAATCAGGCATTCTCGTAGGCATATATATAGGTATCCTGCGAACATCCCTTAAAAGCATGATTTCTGGAAGCAGACAAATGTAACTTTTTTTTAGGAAAGTGTTCTTAGTGAAGATCTTGATTTTCCATCATCATAACATCATCACGATGAACAAAATTGTGGATAACACCCCCCGACGCAGGAATAGTACCCTGCATCAGAGTTTACTGTCCAAAGATGGGAGTGCCCCTAGATGGGAAAGCAGTGGATGCGAAAGTGTTGTTACCAAACATCCCATTCCAAACAAATGGTGACGAACCTATCGGCTGAGTTTGCGCAGGTGTTCCTTGACTCCCGGCTCCAAATGAACTCGTGTGTGCAGGCTGCCCGGCGGACTGCTGATGCAAGCCACCAAGCGAAGGGGACGAAGGAGATATATGACCTCCAGCTTAAGGAAAAACATTAAAAGGGACAGGAATGTCCCCAAGTTGACCTTGCAGAGGAGCATTAGAGCTCCCTGCCCCCAGACCCAAAGTCTGTAAAGTGGAGTAAGTGAGTTCAGGACTTGTACCTGAACTAGGCATATCGTATGAGAACGGAGGACTTGTCGCACTAGGTGTGAAAGGATTTGTGGCCGCCACGATAGATGGGGTCAGTCCACTGTGCGACGTAGTTACGGCCAAGACCGTGGTGGCCCGGACTGACGACGACAAGTTAGGAGATGCTTCTCCTGTGGTAGCAACGGTGGTGGGAATGGAAGAATTCCCAGAGGAAGTAACAGAGTTTGGTTCCATAACTGTATGAGGCACTGACAGGCGTTCGTAAAATTGGATAGGTACAATGACCGATGGCCAAGTATCAGTGGTTGGGGTTTCAACCGAGCCAAGATTGGTGATTGATTCCTCTGGGAGTTGTTCGGGCTCAATGGTTTGTAACCCGGTTGCTTCGAAAGACCCTTGTTGGTCTAGCTTCCACCTCAATGGTGGTGGGGGTGGCTCCAGTATAACCGGCGGCAGGCCCTATAGCCTTCGTGACTGGCGGAGCTCAGGATCCTCCACTGTGTGAGAAGATCCAAGACATGCTAAGGTATTCTACATGTGCAAACAGTAACACACACTAAAAAAGAAGCCCCTAAGAGATAAATCAAGCACACACTAAACTAGTTGGAAGAACAGTTACAACAACCAACACTAGAGCAACTTATCGGTGCAAGTGAAACTTGAAAACGGAAGCACCCTCTGGGTATACTCTACAAAGCGTGGCCTGATGTCTGTCCTAGGTACCGCGGTATACCCCTGCAGTCACCCGTGTATGTCCTTGCAAAGATTGGCAACTAGTTTTCCAGCACGCGAACAGTCACCAGGCGGGTACAATCGATAGTCGGGTAGACCACAATGAGCACGGTATCAAGCATGAAACTTGTCAAGGGTATCGAGAGAAAATGGTCCGGAAGACAACTGAGGACCTCGAATGGATTCGAGACCCACGAAGCCCCGTGGCAAATGCAAACGACAGAATCCCTCAACAAATCCTCGATATGTGTTCTCCACTACGCTCGGTCCGGCTTTGGAGGGGTTATTTCCGCTACCTTTCCTTACGCGACCTCGTGTTTAGACCCTGTGTTAGAGGGGGTTCCTGGATAACTTCCACGTAATTGGACTTCTACACTCCCTATCACAGACTCCAATGTTTGGTTTGAGTGGCCCTGGAGAATTTACTCTCCAACCTATTCCAAGGCCCTAGTCTTGAGCTAGTGTATGAACCCTACAAACAAAAGGTCTAATAGATTTTAAATTAGCGTTTCTTTTATGGGATTTTTTACGTTACAATGTATGAAGGTGAAACTGATGGTGTGTAAAGACTCAAAGAAAAATGAATAAGAAATTCTTGGAAACAAAAACTTTTGCAAAAAATGCAAAAACCAGCAACTTTTCACCAAGAAAGATTTCTTTTTCCTTTCGAATTTTCTAAGATTTCGTGCAGCCAACATAAAGGAATTTCGCTCAATCTGCGAGCTACTTATGCTCTAAATGAACTGCAAAAACTTATGAAAAAAGACTTCTTCCTAGCTATTGATGCAACAACACAATCTTCAAACAAAGAAGCAAATGAAAAAGAGATATATTTTTTTTTTATTTTTTTATTTAAGTACTAAATGAAGCAACAAAGGGAAAATGCCGACAAGCACAAAACCAAGAAAACAAAATAAAATTCTGGCTTAAAGCGCAGATCACAAAGAACCAGAGAAAAGACGCACAACAACAATCCAGAAAGCACCGACTCTTATGCTTGTCTAAAAACCATAAAACAAAATCTTTTCTTTTATCTTTTCTATCAACAATCAACTAAGAAAGAATAGGCTAAGGGTATGAGGCCCTAACCTATTGACTGTGCCACCCTAGACTCAAACTCCTGAGAGGAACACTTCTCACCATAGGAGGGGATGACTGCCCCACCCTGATTGAAAAGCACCCAATCAAGCCCGCTACTGTCACTGAAACAACACGCGTGCAAACACGTGCTGAGCTATAACATGGCGCGAGTACCCACGAGCTGAACTTGCACAGGCCGCGTGTATGTATGAATGCTAAGACAAAACTAAACACAGGTAGCCCAGACCTGGAAAAGGCCTCTGGTATTTACAACCAGGGTCTCTTAAAGGCTTGGATGCTTCTTCTTTAACAGAAAAGAAAAATAATTACAAAGAATAACAAAACGCAATAAAACAAACTGAGACAAGACTGTGAACCAACAAGACTCAGACAGGATCCAGAAAGCCCCCTGAGAATGTATAATTCTGACAGGGAAGAGGGGACTTCCTCTTAAGCTCTCTGATTCCTACACGCTACTGAAACCTCTACAACGAGCGTTCAAACGCGAGCTATAAGAGGTTAGGGCGCGGGTTACACGCGTGCAGGCCTTCTACAGGCCACGTGTACCTCTGTGTGTCCCGATAATTACCGTCAAGCAACAGTCAAGGAAAAACTGGTATCAAGAACCAGGTTCCCTACTAGCTCTGACCTAACAGAAAATAGACATGCAAAGAAACATAAAATCCAATCCTTTAAACTACCCAAAAACCCTCAACTAAATCCGGAAAACCCTAAAGAGTAAATCCCCAGTGGAGTCGCCAATTATTTTGTTGGGAAATAATACCCTACGGACTAGCAAGCTAGGGTTAGGCTTGCATGCAGATCATGAACTTAAAGAAATCACTTTTAACCTACCACCCCAAACCTAAAACCCTTTTTCACATACAAGCATGGAAAGGACCTACTAAACTTTTTACTGATGTTTGGTGTAGATCCTCCGTTGCACTTTGTCCACTTGCTTGCGCTGCTCCTTCCAAAGACAATCCTGCAACCAAGACAAAACACTACGCATGCATGCTATTTTTCTACTTGGGGGTTAGAGATTAAGCAGAAATCGAATAAATCATATATAACTCATGCATTGGGACGGGAAAATTATTTCTTTATTATTTTCAAGATGAATCAACTTACAATCAATGTTGAGACCGGCCACCATTCCTTGATCCTGATCCTGGGCTCCTCCTCTTCTTTGTCCTCCAACTGCTTTGTGTTAATTCTCCTTAGGCTTGAGGAAAGGATAAAGGGTTGGGACAAATGGATTCGGCAAATGGGAAGAGTTTCTTCGCTATGTTTTTCCCTCCTCCAAATAGTACCCCTACCCCTTCTTTTATAGGCTAGAAGGAGCTAGGGTTTTGGACGCACTCTCGGCCATGCATGGCCGGGAGTTTCAGTTAACTGACCCATAGATTTTTGTCCCGTCGACAACTTTCCTGTTTTTGTGCTTTGTTAGGTAAACACGGGCTGTAGTAGGCCTGCCAGCGTTCCAATGCGTGCAGTAGTGAGTTAGGGCGCGTGTCACTTGATTTAAGAGGATTTTCAAGAGTTTGTTCAGCATGGCTTTGGAAAGGAAGGGATATGAGTTGGACTGATGCCAGGTAAGCATGTGTGGTGCAATTTAGGGTTATAACAAAGTGGGATTGAAACCAACGAAATGAGTCAGATAGCATCAATCATCACTTTTGAGGCTTGCACCTCGTAACCTTGACTTCCCAGGTGGTTACCCATCCCAAGATGCCTTTGGCTCAAGTGCTCTTAACCATGGAGTTTTCCCACAATCAAGCCCACTTAGCTTGCTACCCCATTTGCAAAACCTTAGCAAGTATTATGCCTTATGAACTATCCAGTTAGAGTTCCCTTCACTCTTATTATTTAAGCATAGATGGGATTCCACAGTGCAACATATTAGATATAATTTTTGCATAGATTAAGTCATTAATGTATGATCCATATCCATGAGTATTAGTCACAACTGACCAATACTTTTCATGAGTTGAATAGTCCACTTAGCCCTCATTGCATCAGGTGATGCTCACATGGGTGAAGAACTAGGATTGAAACCAACAAAATGAATCACATAGAATCAATCATCCCTTTTGTGGCTTGCCTTTGGCTCAAGCACGTTTAACTGTGGATTTTTCCCACAGTCAAGACCATTTAGCTTGCTACCCCATTTTCAAAACCTTAGCAAGTATTGTGCTTTATGAACTATCTAGTTAAAGCTCCATTCACTCGTATTATTTAAGCATAGAGGGGCTTCCACAGTACAACATATTAGACATCATTTTGGGGATTAATTGCATAGAGTGAGTAATTAATCTAAGACCCATATCCATTAGTATTAGTGACAACTGACCAATAATTCACATGATTACAATAGTCCAGTTAACACTCATTGCATCGGATGATGCTCATAGGGGTGAAGAAGTGGGCTTGATTGTGGGAAAACTCCATAGTTAAGCATGCTTGAGCCATATGCGTTTTGGGATGGGTAACCACCTGGGAAGTCCTGGTTTACTGGGTGAAAGCCCCATCAGTGATGATTGATGCTATGTGATTCATTTCACTAGTTTCAATCCCACTTCTTCACCCTTGTGAGCATCACTCGATGCAATGAGTGCTAAGTGAAATATTCAAATCATAAGAATTATTGGTCAATTGCGACTAATACTCATGGATATGGGTAATAGATTAATGACTTACTCTAGGCATTTAATCCCAAAAATGATATCTAATATGTTGCATCGTGGAAGCCCATCTATGCTTAAATAATAAGAGTGAAGGGAACTCTAACTGGATAGTTCATAAGGCATAATACTTGCTAAGGTTTTTCAAATGGGGTATCAAGATAAGTGGGATTAATTATGGGAAAACTCCATGGTTAAGAGCACTTGAGCTAGAGGTTTCTTGGGATGGGTAACCACCTAGGAAGTCATGGTTACCTGGTGCAAGCCTCAGAAGTGATGATTGATGCTATGTGATTCATTTCATTGGTTTCAATCCAAATTCTTCATCCTTGTGAACATCACCTGATGCAATGAGGGCTAAGTGGACTATTCAAATCATGAGAATTATTGGTCAGTTGCGACTAATACTCATGGATATGGATCATACATTAATGACTTACTCTATACAGTTAATCCCCAAAATGTTATCTAATATGTTGCACTGCAGAAGCCACTCTATGCTTAAATAATAAGAATGAAGGGAGATATAACTGGATAGCTCATAAGGATCAATAATTTATAAGGTTTTGCAAATGGGGTAGCAAGATAAGTGGGCTTGATTTTGGGAAAAATCCATAGTTAAGCGTGCTTGAGCCAGAAAAATATTGGGATGGGTGACCACCTGGGAAGTCCTAGTTATCGAGTGCAAGCCCTAGAAGTGATGATTGATGCTATGTTATTAATTTCATTGGTTTCAATCCCACTTCTTCACCCCTATGAGAATGACCCAATGCAATGAGTGCTAAGTGGAATATTCAAATAATGAGAATTATTTGTCAGTTGAAACTAATACTCATGGATATGGGTCATAGATTAATGAATTACTCTATGCAGTTAATCCCAAAAATGATATCTAATATGAAAATACAGTTCACACAGAAAGTTCCTTCTTTCAAGAATGCTTGAAAAACAGATTCCACGTCATGTTTTCCCCATCCATATCAAGTCAAACAAAAATTCAAATATAAGTCTCTCTATCTGCATCTGAAACAATGGTTCCTTCAAATACATAATGTATATAGGAAATAATGGTCTTCATGTTAACAAGTTAGTAGCTAACTCCCCTGCATTGACCACCTTTCTTTCAAAATGTGAGCCTCATCTTCTTTCTCTTACCATTCTCCATTATGATTCCATGTCTTCCAATTCCTTCTTTAATTTATTGTTATGTTCAATGAGATACCAAATGGTATCATGTTGGTTGCTATAACACTAAATTCTTCACCTTTCACCCAATTCAACTACATAATATTTGACTCCAAGGAAGTGCACACTTTATGATGGGAGGAAGAAACTTATTTCCATACATCTCTTTCAATGATCATTTGCTTAACTATGCACCTATTTAATGTCATTATTCAATTAAAGCAATAGAAGGAGTGGGAATTTTTTCAAGGGTTACCCGACAAGTAGCATCCAAAGTGCCAACTATGTATATTTCCTATCATGCTAAGTGGAGAGTTTTTTCAATTGTAGCTAACTCTATATTCTCTTGTTATATCAACATGATCTCATCAGGGTGTGGAGACAGTGGAGTGGAACCTGTTGGTTTCTCCCTATTGTAAGAATACTCACCTATTAAGTGCTTCCTCTTCAACATTTTACTTATCCTTATGCGTTTAAGGGTCTCTACAACCATAGGTTTATATTTTTTCTCATTATCGAAGGAAGATCCATATTGTATGACTGTTTCTATGTCATCCTTATCATACGTAGGTATAATAGTTGACCTGCCAACAAAATCTTCCCAACATTATCTTGGTTTATATTGCATGAATGTGTCTTTAACCAAAAGGTAGATTAACCCATTATGGGGAAGTTGCAATCATTTTCTGGCTTGAACTTGTTCAACCATGGCCTATATTTAACATAGAAAAAAGAAGGGTACATTAGTTCTCCTATCCTTTCTTAAATGTGCAAGAAAAAAATTGTTATTCCATGCAAATAGGTGAATGACACTCAAAAGTGAAATACTTTATCACGTGATGCACTACCTCAACCCATGGTTAGGGTAGAGAATTTTTTTTTATTCCTTAACTAGTGTATTCAAAAGCTCCATCAAGTGCCAAGAAACATCCCTTGGACCTCATATATTATTCTCTCTCTTTAAACCATCTTTTACTATCTGCATACAATCCCATAAATCTGGAAATCATTGTGTACCTCTAATCCATTTACTCTTGTAATTATATTCTAGATATTAGGGTGAATTTCTTAGCTAAAAACACACTAATGTCCTAAATTTTCTCAAAATATTGAAACCATCCAACCTGCCTAAAAATATTTGTCATTTGGTCCATTATAGAGGAATACTTCTAAGGTAGTGGGTTCATGTCTATTCAAGTCACCTCCCATTTCTTCTCAACCTCAATTCCTAACTGAGTATCACTATGTGACATTGTAAGGATTTCTTGCATGAAAGTATTGATGGGAATGACACCTTATTATTCATAATTCAAATTTGTTTCTCACTCATTCCCAAATCCTTCCATTACTTCTCGAATTCAATCTTGGAACGATTTGGTTACATCAGTTAATCGACACCTACATTACCATTACTTAACTATTATTTCATTGTTTCCCTCATTGGTTCAATTGTCAATTGTGCCAACATGTGATAGAGTTGATGGGTATAGTCATGCGCAAAGGTATGCTTAATCATGCGATATTTATTATGAGATCATATAGGTCAATGTGATGAAATATGATAGGCATGTTTTAAATGTGATGGGTTATGAGTCATGAATATCTATGAACTTTGATGATTTATTTGGTGATGTAACAAAGGAAGGGTGAAATGAATGTGCAACACATGTAGAATTTGGAAGGTTTGAAAGGGTTCAAAATGGAAACATAATGTGATATATCACGTGATGCAAGAAACAAAATCCCCCCAGCTCAAGTTGGCACCATCGTTTTGGTAGAATAACAAGGAAGTAAATGGTAAGAACGAAATTCAATAGAAGGAAAATAAACAAAAATAAATGAATTTTCCAAAGAATAGATAGAAGCACTTGAAGACAAGGAGTAGAAGTAGTGTCAAAGCCAACATGGGTAAAAGGAATCAAGAGTTAGGTGATGGGAAAATTAAGAGAATTGTCAACAAAGTGGCAACAAAGAGATGCATTAGCACTGAAAAAGATGGTAGCTTCAAAGAAAGGTGGCAACATCAAAAGATGCGGTGACTAGAAAAAGTTGGTAGGCTCAAGAAAATTAATGAGAAAATATATTTTTGGAACATTCTACATAGGATCTCGCTAAAAATGGTTTTCAATACAACACATGTCCTATGACACCCGAGTGTTTTCGTCATAATACTTTATTTTTCTTGAAGGGGTTTTGACTAGCTAGATGTGAAGGTTGGGATCCTTTAATCATATTGATAGATTATTGGTTCTATAAGTTGGTAATGAACTCATACTTAGATTTGGGATTTCTATAAATATTAAGATTGTGGTCATTGACAAGAAGAGGTATGCAATAATAATTGATAACACATACACATACTTATCCATTGGAATAAATTATTTCTACTTCATAGGGACTAGACAAACATGTGTGAATTTTACCTTTAAAGTCTTGAAATATGGAGTCATATAGTAAAGACCTGACACCTAGCTGGAAACAATTTATTTTTTTAATCAATGATGCAAACAAGTACATTATTGTTGTAGAGTCTCAATATGTTGTTGAGCCTACTAATAAAAACCATATAACATATTTAGCTGGGTTATTCATTATTGACGAGTAACAAAAATATTGATTCCTAGATCAAGATTTGTTCAAGGAGTTTTGATTTGAAACTCGATTGGAAAAAGGACTATTTTTCCATATACTAGTTCATAGGGAGTGAAACCTATAGAAGTTTTCCAATTTGTATGCTATGACCAAATAGCTCCAGGAATATGCTTAGCCTAATCATGACAATGGAATTGGAAAATCTTAGTTAGGATGTTTTCAATCTCTCTATTAACGACTTCAAATTGACCGTTGGCATGTGGATGATAGGGGGTGGAGCACTAATTCTTGATTTGATAAGTATTCATGAGAATGGAAATTATTTGGGAAGTGAATTGATCTCCCTTATGAAATATGATTTACCTAGGGACATTGAATTTGATGAAAATGTCTCCATGCAAGAATTTAGTAACTTGTTGTTCCTTGATATCTCACAAATTTTCAACTTCAACCCACTTGGTCAGATAATATGTACATACCAAAATGTAGCAGAACTGATTGGGAGGATTGCTGAGGAAAATGAAATCAATTCCCCATTTAGAAAAATGGCCTAGATAAACCTATGGTTGTAAGGGAATTTATGAAAATTTAGTAGGACAACTCATGCATTGGCAAACATCACATTGTGCAACATAAGTTTGAGTATCCCTATGAAGTGTAGGCCAATAGTAACCAGTGGAGAAAATTTCCTAGTAGTCCTTTCTATGGAAAAATACCCCCCACATGGTTCATCATGACAAGCCTTAAAAATCTTGTACACCTCATCATCGCAGATGTAGCAATGAAAGATCTAATCTAGGATGAATTGGAACAAGTAACCATGGATCTAGAAGAAAGGTCACATTTTCTTAATCAAACCACGACACTCCTTGTATGAGAAATGTTGTGGAAATTTTCCCACCACCAAATAATTTGCAATGTCTAAAAAACATGATGTTCTAACATAAACTACAAACAGATGCTCATTAGGAAAGGTATTTTCTAGTGGTTCAATTTCTATCTTGTTAGGCAATCAGGAAAGAAAATTTGCAATGAAATTCTCCCGACCAAGTTTATCAAGTATAGTCACATCAAATTCTTGAAGAAGCAATATCCAACCGATAATTATTTCATTAATACTAGGTTTATTGGTTACATATTTAATGGTAGAGTGATCAGTGTGGAAAAACACATAATACTTGGTAATGTAATGATGGAATTTATTGGTAGCATAAAACTTATCAAGAAACGTGTTTTTGGTGACTATGTAATTTAACTGGGTGACTAGATTCTTACTTATGTATTAGATATCATACATCAATGTAGCATCATTTTGTCCCAACATTACGGGCAAACTCTTATCAATGGCATTCGTATAAATATGCATGATTCAAACCATGCTAAATAGGATATATTTTAATTTTTTTATTTAAGGTGTCAAATGCATGTTGGCAAGATGAGGTATAAGAGAAAACCATTTCCTTGGAAATAAGGGCATCTAAAGGAGAAACAATCTTAGTAATTTTTTTCATAAACCTCATGTAATACCTAGCATGCCCTAAAAAAATGCAAACATCCTTCTTCTTTTATGGAATCAGAAGGTCTTTGATGACATTAATTTTTGCAGGGTCTACTTGAATAATTTTGGTAGAGATGTGGTGTCCTAATACATTTTCTTCCATCATCATCATAAAATCATTTCTCATTACTTAGATACATTTTCATATTTCGACAACATTTAAGCATTATTTCTATGTTAACCAAGGATTCTTCAAAAGCACCTTCAAATACACAGAAAACATCCATGAAAACTTCAACATGGTCATGGATTAGATCAAAAAACATATGTATTACTACTCATTGGAAAGTCTCAGGTGCATTACATGGTACAAATGGGAGTACATAGTATGAAAAGGTTCCCCAAGGATAGTTGAAGGTGATTTTGTCTTGATCTCATGAGAAAATTTGGATTTAGTTACATATGCTATACTCATTGAGAAAATAAAACTATTTGTTTCTAGATAAGGAATCCAAGTCTTGGTCAATGAATGGAAAGGATAAATTATCATATTTGGTGGCTTTATTAAGTTCTTAGTATTCTACATAGATTCACCATTTTGGGGTAGGGAAGGAAGAGAGACTGTCATAAGTTTATTAATCATGAACATCAAATACATATATTACCTAATAGTTTATGTTGGCACCTCAATTTGGGTTCCTCCTGTCTTGATCACTTATATGCTTCTGATCCACCTACACTCTCCAAATTTACTATGGTTTGGAAAGCCTTTGAGATGTTTTAACCTAAATCAAATCCAAAAATAGATTCATAACCATGGGGTTATAAAGAGGTAAAAGCAGTGAAAGTCCAACAATAATCCTCTGTGAATTGGTCCAGTGTATCCTTTCTTTCAATGGTCTCTTACCCCTTCTCCCAACCAATAACATTTATTTATATCAATCAAATGTACTATTAAAGACTATTGTGGGTATAAGTTAGGGATTTCATAGGTGTATGGATCTCACATATTATTCTTAGGAGCACATATTTATTGCAAACTTATTATTTTTTCAATTTTTCTAAAGGATCCCATGTGTTTCCTTAAGGAAAGTTAGGAGAAACTTGTGTGTTTCCTGAAGACAACTCGCAGGCGTTTCATATGTAATATCTGTCATCCCAACCAAGGGACATTATGGTGTGGAAAAATCTTAAAAATGAAATTTATGTTAATTATTTTAAACTAACTGATTTCATGTAGCTTTCAACTACTAATTACAACCATAAATAACTATTGTCTATTATCATTTAATTACATGCATCTACAATAGGCTAAATAGACATGAATGAAACTAATAAAATTCATTACAACAACATATAAATCATTCTAAAATACACAGAGTTCATGCACAACATTTATTCACATAAAAATAACACACTAACAAGATAAACCACTTATCTTTTAAATATGTTGTGCAACCAGTTTCTTGGGATGAACGTTCCACCTAACCATAGACTTATTGTTCCAAATATGAACAAAAAATCACCCCCAAGATGAGGCTAGTAATCCACAAAAGAGTGTGGTCTCTCACTATCCACTCACAGCTCATAAAACTCACAACCCACTGGTAGCTTCCTACAACTATCCTGATTTTCCATCGGCTCTCTTCCTCTTGACTTTACCAACCCAAGGAATATAACCCTTCATTGATATCAGTCGCTCAGGAATCCCATTCATTTATGAGGGTCTCTCTAGAACATGTAACCAAGAATCTCTCAACTGGGAACTCAAGGGAACCTGCTCCTAGGAAAACTACTAGCAAACCAACCAAAAACACTTGTTGTTACAGTGCAACTCACCTAGTAGTTCACTCTTTAGGAATGGAAACCTAGATCTTGAATTATCCAGATCCAATTCGCTCCAAACACACTCAAACATGCTCTAGAATTCTCCCTCCATGGATGCACCAACTCCAATCTCTTTCTTGCTCTCTACTTTCTCCTCATGCACAAAAACTCAATGTGTAGAACTGTTGTCCCGACCCATACAAAGTTTTCTCCCTTTGGATTTCCTTTCTTCAATCACACTCTTCCCCAAGTTGATTTTACTCAACCCCCATGTGCCCAATAAATTTTGGGATTTGACCACTCACACCCACCCTCTTACATGTATTCAATGATTGGCTTTGGGAATACTCAATCGGAAATTAGAAGGTTCATATACAAATAACAATTTTAGGATAATGGATTGGATTGATATTCATGGGTAATTCCCCCTTGGAACCCTCTTGGCCATTATCTTATACCCCCTCCTCTCTTGTGGATTAATTTATCCCCCATCTATGTCCATGTCCCCTTAGCATCTGGCATCACATTTTTATTATTAAAACATAGAAATACAATTCAGATATTACATCACTTTGGCTATAGCCACAAATTATATCTACATAAGAATTACTTAAACTAGGGATTATAGTGGGGATGTTACATTCCCCTTCCCCTACAAATTGTGTACCATCCTCGGTGCACTCTATGTCTATATACATATATGAAAATTTACATCACAATACTTAGAAATAAAATTTTTGCAATTTAACAACTCTAGTAGCAACTTTAACCATAATCTCATGTTCCTTTCAACTCATCGACCCAAGGAATGAACCATTCATTTATCATATTTAACCCAATGGATATACCATCCATTTATCATAAATAAACGAAGGAATGAGGCATTCTTTTATCAGTGTCCCCAAGGTAGTTTTCTAGGACTTTGAGATGTGGTTCCGAGACTCTAATTGCTCAAAATGGAGTCTTTCATTCTTTTTTCTTCAAAATTGTAAACAATTTGTGGGTATTCCTACCACATGTTTTATTCACACTCCCATGTAGCATATTCATGACCCTAACATGTCCATTGAACATTTACCATCCCTATGGATTTATTCCTGAGCACTTTGACTTTCCAGTCCAGGATGCGTACTGGTTCCACTTGAAAATCCCCTTCGTGCTCCACTTGGATCAAATTTCAATCAATTATGTTGTTAGGTTCATGCACATATTTCTTTAATAATGATACATGAAATACATTATGCACTCTCATGGATGGAGGAAATGATAACATGTATGAAACTAGCCCTATATTTTCTAATATTTCAAAAGGCCTACAACATCTCGCTGCCAACTTTGGGAAACTTCCTAATCTTAGCGAACTTATCTATTCCTTCACTTTTAAAAACACATTCTTTCCCACTTTAAAATCTCTAAATATTCTATTATTGTCTGCATAACTTGTTTACCTATCCTGGGAAACCTTTAAATTATGCTTTATCTTTGTCATCTGTTCTTCCATTTCCTTTAACAAATCTGGCCCAACAACTACTATGTATGTTGTATTATCTTAACTCACTGATGTGTTATATTTTCTACCATACAATGCTTCAAACAAAATCATTTTGAATGAAGTATGATACCCATTATTGTATGCAAATTCCACTAAATGAATATAATCTTCCGACATCACATACATTATGAGCATGTCCTCAATTATCTTGTTGGTCCTCTCTATTTTCCCATCTGACTCTGCATGATATTTTGTACTAAGATTTAAATTTGTTCCAAAGCCTTTGAACATACCTTTCCAAAAATTGGAAGTACACTTTGGATCTCTATCTGAAACTATTGCCTTAGGCACTCCATGTAGCCTAGCAACTTCTTTCATATATATTTCTACAATATTTGTTTCCTTGTGTATAGCATTTACTGGAATAAAATGTGATACCTTAGTCAATTTATCCACCACCAACATGATGGAATCATGTTGCTTCACTGTTCTGGGAAACTCTGTAATAAAATCAGTTGTGTCAACTTCCCACATTCATTCTAGAATGGGAAATGGTTGTAGAAAATCCACTGGATGTCTATTATCTGTCTTCACCTTTTGGCATTCTAGACATATGGCTATGTAATTAGCCACTTCCTTTTTCATTCCTAGCCAAAAGTATTGTCTTCTCACAAATGTAATTTTCTTCTGATATATTCAGTGCCCAACATGTGACACATTGTGAATTTCCTTTAGAATTTCATTTTTCAACTCACTGGAATTCGACGCATATACTTTTCCCTTGTATACGAGAACTCCATCTTCTTTCATCTCATAAGAGTTAAATTTCTGTTGAAAATTACCTTGTTGTAATATCTCTTTTACTTTTAGATAATGTTGATATGAATTTTTCGCTGCAATAATTTGATCTTTCAGATCAATCTTGTAAATGCTAATGGTTGCAACATGCACTTCATGAGCTCACCTGTTGAGTGCATTAACCACTTGATTTTCCTTTCCTTTTATATGCTTAATTTTAAATTCATATTCACTTAGAAATTCCATCTATTTAGTTTGTCTGGAATTTAATATTGGTTGTCCAAACAAATGGTTCGGACCACAGTGGTTTTCCCTTAGATTGAATTTCTTACCCAAAAGTTAATTCCTCCACATTTTTAATGCATGTACAATTGTTGCTAACTCTATATCATGGGTAACATAATTACTTTCATGCTCTTTTAATTTTCTATACTCATAGAATACCACATGATCCTTTTGACTAAGAACTCCACCTAGCCCTTCCTCACATGCATCGGTGAACACAACAAAATATTCATACAGATTTGCAATATTCAATATTGGTGCACTTGTGGATACTTCCTTCAACTGCTAAAATATTTCTTCACACTTAGAAGTCCATTCTAACTTCACTCCATTCTTTTGCAAATAAGTGATTGGATTTGCAATCTTTGAGAATCCTTTTATGAATCTTCGATAATAACTAACAAGACCCATGAATGATCTAATATTTGTCACATTATTTGGCATTGGCCATCCTCTAATGGCCTCTATATTTTTAGGATCCACTACTATCACATTTACTAAAATTATATGCCCCAAGTAGTGAATCTTCTTTCGGTAAAATATGCACTTACTTAGCTTAGCATACAATTTATTCTCTCTTAATTATTGCAACAACATTCTTAAATGTTTCTCATGTTCCTCTTTTGACTTAGAGTAGATGATTATATCATCTAGGAACACAATTAGAAACTTCTCCAGGTACTCCATGAACACTCCATTAATTAGGAACATAAAAACTATTGGGGAATTTGATAGTCCAAAGGGCATTATCATGAATTTATAATGCCCATATCTTGTCCTGAATGTTGTCTTGCTGATGTATTATTCTTTTATCCTTACTTGACGATAACCTGATCTCAATTCAATCTTGGAAAATATTCTTGCACCTTTCAATTGATAAAAAAAATCATCAGTTCTTGGAAAAGGATATTTGTTATTTATCGTGACCTTATTAAGTTGTCTAAAATCAATACACAGCCTTAAGGTTCCATCTTTATTTTTCACAAAAAGAACTGGGGCTCCCCAAGGTGAGACACTTGGGCATATATACCCCTTCTTTAACAACTCTTCAAGTTGCATATGAAACTCTTTCAATTCTGGCATGCCCTGTTGGCATGGGGGTAGACCCGGGGTTCAACGCTTACAACAATGCACCAAACAAACCCTAACTACTGGCCCTTTCGGCAACACCTGCGAAGCAGAAGAAGTCTCACCCGAGGTAGAGGCAGGGGTGGTTGCAAATCTCAGGTGTCTGCAACCTTAGCTGGGACACAACTCTGTGATTTCAACACTTAGCAAGAACTTATCATAGGTCATTCATCAATATACATTCCTTATTATACTTCGCAGAAGGTACAAAGCATCGCAACTTTCACTTAGATCTAATATTCCAACACTTAGCAAGATTAAAATAGATCAAATCTCGTAGATCAACACTAAGCATCTTCATATATATCAGATCTAACATTCATTCACATCTTAGAAGCACAAAGTAAGAATAGATCTATCCAATCTAATCTAAGCACTTAGCAATACAAAACATCTAAGAATAAGCACAAAGCACAACACACAGTATTTACGTGGTTCACCCCCACCCTGGGGCTACGTCCACCAACTCTTCTTTTGTATTAGCTTTAGTTAATCATGTTACAACAAAAATCTTATCAAAATCCTACTCCGCATAGGACAAGATATCTGTGCGCACCTCGCCAGATCCTCCTTCCCCGAGTAGATCTAGAACAGAGCCTCCTTACAATCTGTGCACTCAACACTTACAATACTTGCACTCAGCTCTACAAGTTTATCACATAGATCAACTCTTAGCACTAAGACACTACTAACTTCGCTTTTGAGCCTCTTCTTATATAGCCTAGAATTCTACTTATACATTTACAAAAGTGGGCCTAAGTGTGGGTAAACCCACAGGCCGACATCCCAACCCCATTACATTATCCCAAAAAACCCAAAAAGGAACCAAAGTGGGGCGAGATCCCGTGATCTCTGCTTTGTCTTGCGCGCTTCCTTCGATAGGGCATCGAAGTCCCAAAAACAATCAAATATGACAAAGTATCTCCCAAAACTTGGTCAAGGGCCAACATGCCCCCAACACTCACCTGTGACTCGTCCCGAGTCACTCAGGTATGATCAATTCTACTTTGAACACCTCGATCTTGGCTTGAGCTGATTCAACCTTCTATATTGCAACTACTTCTTGCTCGACAAATTCCTGGATGAGTGTGACATTCACTGACCCTTCTAGGTGTTGCTGTGATGAATTCACAACCTGTTCCAGCTCTTTTCCTTGGTTCTCGATCTCTATGAATAGATGGCATGCCTTATCCTGCAAAGGTTGAAGTTGTTGAGTTACTTCCATTACCTTGCTCTGGATTATATGGATATGCTGTTGTGCTATGTGCTTCTCATGAGACTGTTTCATTTTCTCTATGGGCGATAGGGCCTTCAGCTACACCTGTAGCTTTTTAGCTTCATGCTTTGCCTCCTAGAGATGCGACTCCAATTTGTGCAATTTGGGATTCTTGGTTAGGTTCTCATGTATCTGTGCACTTTTTCTACTTGATTGTTTGCATTCCTCAGTGAGTGCTTTAATCCTTTCTAATGTGCTCCGGGAAGTCATTTCTCACTGGTCGTGTTCTTCTTGCGGGGTACTTGGTATGGTCTGAAGCTATAATTCTACGACTCTTTGTTGAAGTTCTTGGATAAATTCAACAAGCTTCATCACTTTGCGTTCTAAGGGTTCTTCTACTTTGTGCTCTAAGCTGGTCATAGAGTGAAATGCTCTGTTGACTGCTTCTTCGATCCCAATATGCTTCATGAGCAGCTGCTCCTTTTATTTTTGGATATCCTCTCTGTCTTCTTCCAATTTTTCTTGGAGAGTGTCCTTCTCTTGTTGCATAGCTCGACGCTACTCGATGATTTCCTTCTGTGCTTTCTTTAAGGCCTGAGTGGCCTACATGGTTTCTTCCTATGCTTTCCGAAGGCGTGCTTTGACTATGGCATCAATCTTGCAGAGTTGAACTAGTTCATCTCCCTCTTTTATTGTTACTTTTGGTAGGGGCTCAGTGGAGACTGCGCAGCTAGACTGAAGTGCTTGTTGCACTCCTTGGAGCTCGCTCTCAATTCTATGTTACATTGCCTCTTTCTTATCTTCCTTCTTTTCTATTATTTCTTCTATAGGTTCGTTCATAGTGGAAAGGAGGAAACTAAAGTCATCTGGGGTGAGCGTGGTCTTCATCTTGTTTATAGGGGTTCTAGGTTTCTTTCAGGAGGAAGGTTTCAGAGGTGGAACCTTCCTTTTCTTTGACGAGTCTTCTTTGTCTTCTAGCCTCTGTTCGACTTCTTCATCATTACCGTCTTGCTCGGGTGAAATGGATGTGTTCCTTACAGATCTGCTGTCTATATCATGTATTTCCTCATCCTTCTTCGTCTTCATTGTTTTCTTCGTCTTACTGGGCCCAAGTATATCCTGCGCAGCTTCTGAGCTGTCGATGTCAGAAAATTCTGCGGGGTCTGCTGAAACAAGGAGGTTTGCCGACCATTCCTTGGTGATTTCCTCCAGGTCTTCTTCTGTCAGCTTATAATAAGATTGTAACTGCTCTTTGTTCTCATCAGTGTGTGCTGTTATGTAAATGAAGTGGCGGCCCACACTGAACTTCATTAAGGGCCTAAACCTGAAGAGAGTATTTGGGGTTATCTGAGGCTCGGACTAGATGGCATGCTTCAACTGATTGTAGTAGGCATGGAATACAACATTGGATTTCCATTGTTTTCTCATATCATTCGAGTACCATAAGGTACTGAACGTCGCGGCTAAGGGCTCAAAAGGGTCAAGGTCCAAGAAGGTTGCATCTTCCGATAGCTCCCATGTAATGAAAGCTATAAGTATTAAGAGCCAGCTAAAATGGAATTCATGCCCCTGATCCTAGGATTCTCTGCATTCGATCTCTAGTTGATTCACCAGGTACTTCGCCTAGTTCATCTATAATCCCTCTGCGCACTTTCGTGCGAGGTCAACTACAAAGTCAGATACTTGCATGGGTCGATTCTTGTGAACAAGCTTCCCTGCGATCAACTGACATGCAAGGTGCACTGCACCCCTCTAAATAGATGCTACCTTGTAGCCTCATGCTCCTTTCTCAACATCTCCATAAGCTTCTTTGATCTTCTGAGCAAGAGTGCGGTCTGCGGTCTTTCTAGGATAGTAGTCATGGGGATTAGGCCCCTACATGATAAGACCTGCGATCCTATTAATCAATGCTAGATCAACTGTGATGTGGTGGTTCAACCATAGGTATCCTCCTTGGTAGCTTGCCAGGAGTAGATTAACACAGACATTAACTTCTTGGTGACGTTCGAAATGTGGGATCTTCATGACGTTCAATAGAATGGACTGTATGAGGTTCATAGTCCATTGTTGAGGGACAAGCTTCGAGTTCTTGCCCTTGGTTATGGTTAGGTACTTGTGTAGGGAAAGCATGTTGTAGAATTTACAATATCCCAGGTTGAAGTCACTGAACTTCAATGTTTCAATCTTGTCTTGATCTATGCGAACTACACGTACCCCTTTCGATAGGTATGCGGTGACTAGAGTGTACTCGAAGTCTCTAGGCACACTATCTCTATTTATTGCACCGCTCAGAGGTGGTATGTAAGCAGGTAGGATGGATGGAACCAACCTCGCATTGGCCATATCATCTTTATGTTTTGTTCTGTGTTCTGCGCCGACTCGGGATGTTCTTGCTTGAGAAATCGACGGGGAGGCTTGCACTCCTCTCGTCAATGATGCATGTAAACCTGTAGACTGTAAACCTATAGATAACCCTCATTCGAACATGAATCTTTCAGTTTTGAGGCTAGCGAGTAACTCTCTTGCATATTCTTCGGTTGCGCTAAATTCGTCAGACATATGCGCTCAGAAAGAAAAATTAGTCGGGGTTCACAATGATCTCAGATACTGTACTAGGATGACCAACCAGATTGCAATGACCACTGTATACAACTACTATTCTGCAGGCTTCTAATTCTCAGTTGGAAAAAGTGTTATTCGTGCATGGCGCGGCAAACTAAATAAGAAATTCGACAACGGTCTGCTTGCAACAGGCATGAAGTTTCCATTAACGTTGATCTGTCTGTTATGGTGCTGTCCAATGGTTTAGTGATGATCCTTTAATGTTTTTCTCTCCATCCAGGCTGGAAGTCGAACGGGTATATCGGTCCAACGACTATATCTCTTTGTCACGACGAAGTGCCATAGGTCGTTGTTCTGATATCTCGACGAAGCTCCCATTCTGCAAGTTTTCTTTCTGCAATGTTCTATATGGAATCTTCTGCAACTTTTCAATCTTTGCCCTCTTCTTACTTAACTTTCTAGATTTCTTTCCAGTGAGCTTCGTCTCAGTAGTTATTTTCCCATTCTAGTTCCTATTTTCCTTGGATATAGTTATTTCGCGCTACTGAGGTTCTTTCTTAGGGTTTAGGTATAACATCTCTTCTTTATCTGAGGTAGAAACTTCACTCTTCTGTGAGTCCTCTGGTGTTCTGATAACATTGACATCTGGGTTCCTAGTGTGATATAGCTTCGATCTGTTCTCCTGTTCTTCAATCAACTGTGCAATCCTTCTGGTCATGAAGTCTTTTAATCCTTGTCTCTGTTGTTCTAAAACCTTTTCTTCTTCCTTATTTCTAGCTTGATCCATTTCAATCCAAGGATTTCCAAGTAACATAGTAAACAGGGCACTGTCCTTAATAAATTTTGATAATATAAAAATCTTCTTATGTTGAAGTTCCATTAGCATTCATAGATATATGATTGAGCCTTCCACATAGGTTCACTAGTTTCCCTCTAAATAAACCTATTCCACTCAGTGAAGGGGTCATAACAGGCCTCCCTATAGTTTCCCAAGTTCTTTATGTCATAACATTCACCTGTGTTTCCTCATCCAGAACACAGTCAATGTCGAAGTCTCATATTCTTACCTTGATGCACTCTTTATTGCTAAATACCTCTGATAATCTAACATGTCGGTGATCATTCTAGGTGTCTTGTATCTGGAGTAACATCTTGTCTGATTCTCTCTAGGGTTCTATTATTTCTGGATCTGCCTTAGGGTTTTCTTCTTTCAGATTCATGCCTTCAATTTTAGCAATCATTCTAGGGAAATCTAATACTTCATGGTCCAAAGTTTTGCAACATAGACAACTAGGTATTCCACCAGGGCATTCCTTAACAAGATGTACCGATCTTCTGCAACTATAACAGAGGGTTAATCCTCTCTTTCTTTTAAATGATCCCCAACCTCTTCTGCACTGCGCACTAGGGTTATGGTAGCTAGCCTGCAAAAAATTCTTTCGAGTATCCTGCATCTGCTTATTAGTCCAGACATTCTTTCTATGCATAGGTATAACATATCTATCATATCTATTCATATCAAACTTTCTTTCATCTATCAGAGCCTTAAATTTCAATCTAGGACAGAATGTACCTAGATCCATACTCTAGAAACACAAATTTTCACTTATTTTACTTTTGCAGAGCACAAAGCTTCCAGATCTAATTTTTTTTGACTATTCTTACCTCTATCAGAGAACAAAGCTTACAGATCTTACCTCTTTTCTGCAGATCTGACCTTTTTTTCCTTAGAAACTTCTACTTTTACCTTTCTTAGAGAACAAAGCGTTCAAATCTTTCTTCTTTTGTTCAGATCTGGCCTTCTCTTTTTAGCACAAAGCTTCACGGGTCGAATGAAAATCTACGCACTAGGGAAATAGATCTATGCACAGAGATTTCACGGTTTCTAGATCGAATCTTTGCACAAAGCTTTTATTTCTTAGTTCCCAACAATCACAGTTCCAGTCCTGGAAATAGAACCATTTGTTGGCACAAGGGCAGACCCAGGGTTCAACGCTTACGACAACGCACCAACAAAACCCTAACTACCAACCCTTTCAACAACACCTACGAAGAAGATGAAGTCTCACCCGAGGTAGAGGGAAGGGTGGTTGCAAGACTCAGGTGTCTGCAACCTTAGATGGGACACAACTCTATGATTTCAACACTTAGAAAGCACTTATCATAGGTCATTCATCAATATACATTCCTTATTATACTTCACAGAAGGCACATAGCATCGCAATGTTCACTTAGATCTAAGATTCCAACACTTAGCAAGAGTAAAACAGATCAAATTCCATAGATCGACACTAAGCAGCTTCATATATATCAGATCTAACATTCATTCACATCTCAGAAGAATAAATCAAGAATAGATCTATCTAATCTAATCTAAGCACTCAGCAATAAAAAAACATCTAACAATAAGCACAAATCACAACACACAGTATTTACGTGGTTCACCCCCACACTGGGGCTACGTCCACTAACTCTTCTTTTGTATTAGCTTCAGTCAATCAGGTTACAACACAGAGCTTATCAAAATCCTACTCTTCATAGGACAAGAGATTTGCGTGCACCTCGCCAAATCCTCCTTCCCTGAGTAGATCTATCACAGAGCTTCCTTACAATCTGTGCACTCAGCACTTACAATACTTTCACTCAGCTCTACAAGTTTATCACATAGATCAACTCTTAGCACTAAGCCGCTACTAACTTCACTTTTGAGCCTCTTCTTATATAGCCTAGACTTCTACTTATACATTTACTTTTAGTGGGCCTAAGCGTGGGTAAACCCACAGGCCGACATCCCAATCCCATTACATTATCCCCCAAAACCCAAAAAGGACCCAAAGTGTGTCGAGATCCCGTGATCTTTGCTTCGTCTTGCGTGCATCCTTCGATAGGGCATCAAAGTCCTAAAAATAGTCAAATATGACCAAGTATGTCCCAAAACTTGGTCAAGGGCCAACATTGCCATTCTGTAAGGTGGCTTGGACACTAGAGCAACTCCTGGCACCAAATCAATAGAGAAATCAATGTCTCTCTTTGGTGGAAATCCTGGGATTTCTCTAAAAACATATTCGAAATATCTCAAGACCAGATGGTTTTCAATGCTTGCCACTTTATCTTTGGTTTCCTCTTCCCTATGGGATGCAAAAATATGATATCCCTTCTTGTAACTCTTCTTCAACTGTATAGCTGAAATTTCTCTAACAAATACAACTCTTGGAATTCCTTAAATATCACCTTGCTTCCCTTTTTCCAACCAATCCATGCCAATTAGACAATCATATGAACCCAATGGTATGATTTTTACATCCACCTTTGTGTTGATTCCATTCATGTCTATTTGAAAATATTTAACCAACTCATTGATCTTTCTCTTAGCTCTTGTGGCTAATTGAACTAACTAAGATTTCTTATGGTTACTCCTTTGCAAGTGAAATATTTCAATAATGTTAGCATTTATGTAACTATGGCTAGCTCCATAATCAATCAAAATTGCCATGGGCTGGTTATCAATCTTACCTTCCACTTCGATAATGGGGGATTGATATTTTGCTTGCTTGTTGTCCAAGGCTGCATAAATCCTTGGCATGTCTCCTCCCATGTCTTCCACTATTTCATCCTCTTGAATGTTTTGGAAAATCATCGTTCTTTCTCCTTTGTGAGGTTAGTCCTTGTTATAACCCTAAATTGCACCACACATGCTTACCTGGAATCAGGCCAACTCATATCCCTTCTTTTCCAAAATATTGTTGAACAACTCTTTGAAAATCCTCTTGAAAGGCCCATGTGCCCTAATCCATTACTGCACGCGTGTACACACTGGTTGACCCAAAAAAGCCCGCGTGGACTGACAAAAGCATGAAAAAAGGAAAGTTTCCTATGGAACAAAAAGCTATGGGTGAGTTAACTGAAACACCCGGCCATGCATGGCCGAGGGTTCATCCAAATACCTAGCTCCTTCTAGCCTATAAAAGAAGGGGTAGGGGTACCATTTGAAGGAGGAAAAATATAGCAAAGAAACTCTGCCCACTTACGTATTCCCATTGTCCCAACCCTTTAGCCTTTCCTTATGCCAAAGGATATTTAAAGCAAAGAAGTTGGAGGATAGAAGAAGAGGAGCCCAAGATCAGGTTCAAGGAGCGGTGGCCGGTCTCAACTTTTGTAAGTTGACTCATTCAAAGTAATAAAGAAAGTTCTTTTCCCGTCCCAATTCATGAACTTTTTATGGTTTGATTAGTTTATGTTTGGATTTCAAACCTGTTAGTATATAAGTAGTATGCATGCATAGTTGTTGCTTGTCTTGGATGCAGGTCATCTTTGGAAGGAGTATTGCAAACAAGGAATCAAGCACAACGGAGGATCGACATCAAACACAGGTAACGAGGTAGGTTGATCTTTCCATGTATTTACTAAGAAAAGGGGATTTAAATCTAGGGATGAAGGTAGAAAGTAATTTATATTCAGTCATATCTGCATGCAAAGTCTGAACTCTATTTGCTAGTCCGTAGGGTGTTTTTCCCCAACAACATAATTCAGACTAGCAAGCAGAGTTCAGACTTTGCATGCAGATATGACCAAATATAAATTACTTTCTACCTTCATCCCTAGATTTAAATCCACTTTTCTTAGTAAATACATGGAAATATCAACCTACCTCGTTACCGACGTTTGATGTCGATCCTCCGTTGTGCTTGATTCCTTGTTCACAATACTCCTTCCAAAGTTGACCTGCATCCAAGACAAGAAACAACTATGCATGCATACTACTTATATACTAATGGGTTAGAAATCCAAACATAAAATAATTAAACCATAAAAAGTTCATGAATTGGGACGGAAAAATCACTTTATTTATTACTTTGAATGAGTCAATTTACAAAAGTTGAGACCGACCACCGCTCCTTGAACCTGATCTTGGGCTCCTCTTCTTCTGTCCTCCAACTGCTTTGCTTTAAATCTCCTTTGGCATAAGTAAAGGCTAAAGGGTTGGGACAATGGGAATACATAAATGGGCAGAGTTTCTTAGCTATATTTTTCCTCCTTCAAATGGTGCCCCTACCCCTTCTTCTATAGGCTAGAAGGAGCTAGGTATTTGGATGAACCCTCGTCCATGCATGGCTGGGAGTTTCAGTTAACTCACCCATAGCTTTTTGTTCCATTGACAACTTTCCTTTTTTCATGCTTTTGTCGGTCCACGTGGATTGTTTTGGGTCAGCCAACGTGTACACGTGTGCAGTAATGGATTAGGGCGTGTGGGCCTTTATTCAAGAGGATTTTCAAAGAGTTGTTCAACAATATTTTGGCAAATAAGGGATACGAGTTGGCCTGATGCCAGGTAAGCATGTGTGGTGCAATTTAGGGTTATAACAGATTCCCCCTAATGT
>ML831178.1:90024-101751 GCA_009831015.1 Picea engelmannii
TGAAAAGAGCTTAACTATGGACTCTGTGGGGGTTTCTTTTTCGTAAGTTTAGTCCCTCAGGCCCGAAAAAGGGATAAAATTATACCTGAGAGTACTCTTCTAAAGAATGAAAGTTCCATAGAGTATACCTTTGTTCTTACAGTTGACCGTTTGGACCGAAAAAGGGGTAAACTACTGTCGGGCAGACGTGACTTCAAATTTCAATTTAACGAGCATGAAAGGACACAAGATCGCTTGTCAATATTTTCATGTTTAGAAGGTTTGAAAAGGGCTTAAAAGAAGACCCGTTTAAGGAACGTTCTTCTGGACCAATTGAACGAGTGTGAAGAAACAAGGTCACTCGGCAATCTTTTCATCTTTAAGGAGTCTGAAAAGGGCTTAAAGAAGACTCCATAATGGTTATTTTTCTTAGTTAATCCAGACGAGATCGAAAAGCATAAATGCAATCTTGTCGGATGTTGCTTTCGGATCTCAAAGTGAGCTTGAAAAACAACAAAGTTAGCTCATGATAGACTCTTTGTGGGTCGATTCCTAGCATCTCCTCGAGGGAGCTGTATGCTCCGACGAAAACATTGTCTATGATGCAGGGGTTCTGGAGATATTGATAGGTGTCATTTCAGAAATGGTTTCCATATTACCCTCAGCATAGATCTTGTGTGTAGCTAAGGGATTAGTATGACAAGACCTATCTCCAGTCATAGTCATGGTGAATTCTCCTGCTTCGATTTGGCTTAACTTTGGGAGGAAATATGATTTGTGATGAAGATATTCCCAAGGTTTGTCTGGACTAGTCATTGCTTCGATTAGTGCTTTGTCAGAGGGAAAGACCAAGTCTAATGAATTGGTGTTAGAGAGAGAACCATGAGCCCAAATAGGCTCTATAAGTGGATCTAACTCTTGTGCAGGAGTTGGATCAGTGTTAGATGAAGCTTGCTGGACTAAAGAGTACTCTACTTCAGTGGCAGACAAGGGCATGGACATGCTTGGGTGCCCTCTCTCATCCATCATGGCCGATGGGGAAGAAAGTATCCATGGATCCTCGAAGTAAGTCATGCGGAACGACGAAACTTGAAAAATATCAACCTTATGGTGATCAGATATAAACTTGATATCACCTTAAGGGGGCGGGTAATCGAAGGTCCCCATCAAAGATGGGCACAAACCAACCCCTACGTTGACGACACCTGGTTGAGGATTATCAATCATCGAGACCATGGATGCCCCCAAAGCTGGGTCAGGTCTGGAGAAAGACAATTGATTGATGGTCACTATCCGGCCTTCATGTGGAAACAACAAGACCCGAAAAATTGTAGCAACCACAACTTGCATAGCATAAGTCCAACTCCCTCCTAACAAGAGGTTATAGTCAAGGGGAGCATCGACTACCTCTACTTCAATGCACACGGTCTTCCCTCCTAACTGCACAGGGAAAGAAAGAACGATGCCATGTGGTCGGAACGAATGACCGTCGAAAGCAGTGAGGAGAGTAGGTGATGGAGACAAAATGGGCTGGCCAATGTCCTTCCAACATGCCAATGACATAACGCATGTCGAGGTGCCCTCATCGACCACCATGCTAAAGATATTTCGAGTAAAATTTTTCGTGGGATAATCCACTACTATCTGGAATGCTACGTGGTAAGGCAGATGAGGTTTTAAGTCGGTTGTATCTAACATGATGGTACCCAGATTACAAGTCTCTGTAGAGCCCAAAGAGGTTAAAAAGGATTTCCTTTGAGAAGGGAAGCTTTGGAGGACCTCCAAAGTAGACATCGCACAAGGGGTTTTTGATAAATCTTCCACCACAGAGTAGTTCTAGGTGGCCCTTGCATTTGGGTTATGAGAAGATTTTTTAAATGTAACTTTTGGAATGTGTGTCATTGTTTCTCCCAACGTCTTCTCAATCTGTAGAGGAAGAGATGGGAGGTCAACTTCTTTACCCTTCTCAGAAGCGCTTGGTTTACTATAATCTTGCACTCTAGTCGATATGAAAGCATCACCCCTAACCATATAAACGTTCACGGATGAGGGGTTGTTCAGAGGCGGACAGGTTTCTTAGCTGCCTCCTTCTGTGCTTGCAGAGGCTTGAGTTAGATTCTGCCCATGTTGAAATGGATTAGTCAACACTGCCTGATGTTGTTCTGTGACAAACGTTTGGGCCTCTGCAAGTCGAGGACATAGATGGGTTGGGTGGTCTTCCGCACACAAGTTGCATGGATACCTCGCCTTCTGTTTTTCAGTGTTGTCCCCGCCAGCATTATCATTGGGTTTTTTATCCCCCTTACCCTTCTTGTGTTATTTTTTCTTCCCTTCAGGCTGTTGGGTGGCCTTTGGGTTAGTCGACTGCACAGTGTGTACTTTCGACGTTTGGGTAGGTGGAGCAGCCGCAACAGTAGTTTGGCTGGCCGTTGTGTGTTGTATGGATAACTGCTGCAAATGCTTTGTCAATTGCTCAACGGACTTAGTTTGTGCTGAACCTACAATACCATCGACATGTGGTCCATCTCTCTGTCTAGTTTTATCCAGTATTGAACGTGGCACATCTGGCAAGATGTTGTATAATAAACCGAACTAAGAATAGATGAGCTCAAACTGTTGAGCCCTCATGATGGAGTCTTCTTCAGAGAAAACTTTGGATGTCACGACGTCTTTGGATAAGTGAGGGACCAAAGACTTAAGGAACCACTCAAGCAGGAATGCTGGTGGGACTGGTACCTTGATTAAACTCTTCCAGTGTCTCCACTCTCGGATGTGATCAGAGATATGGTCCGTTGTTGTCTGTTCGAAATTAGCGAGCAACTCTGTGCCAACATCATATCTCACAGGTAACTGGAAATGGTTAAGGAAAGCCATCACCAGTTCACCAAAAGAAGAGTATCTTGAGTGATCGAGCTCAATGTACCATTTTGTGGCACTCCCAATGAGAGTACGTTGAAACAATCACAACTATATGGAGTCATCTTTCAATGAGTTAGATGAGCACCAAAGATGGAAGGTATTCACATGATCGCCTGGATCTTCATTAGGCTTGGCTTTGAACTTTGGAATGTCTGAAGGCAACTTCGTCAACATAGGAGGCCAATGCGGATCATGACAAATAGGGTCATTCAACAACCTTGTCAAATCTGGCAAGTGTAAAGTCACCAAGAATGGTAGTTTGGGTTGTTGCTGATAACCGGGGAAAAAGGGACCTGGCGTTTGATTGGCACCAGGTTGCCAGGAAACGTTTGGCTGCTGGCCCAGATTCTGGTAGAAACCATGGCCTTAGCCAGCATAAGGATTTTGCATATTTGGAGACATCATCAGTTGATTTCCCAAATAGGACATAGATTATTGGGCATGCATTGTATTCGAAGGACTTTGGGAAGGAATACCCCATGCTGGTCCCATGGGGATAGGCATAGTAGTTTGTCCAGGGTTCCATTGATTGTGGAAAGAATTACCCCAGATTGGAGTTCCAGAGGAGGGAACGGATCCTTGCCCTGAATTCCAAAGTCCTACTATGTTTTCTCCCTGTGCAGGAATAGTACCCTGCCCAGGAGTAGATTGTCCAAAAATGGGGTTGCCCCCAGTTGGGAAATTGGCCGACGAGAAGGTGTTGTTACCAAACGTTTTGTTCCAAGAAAACAATGTCAAACCTACCGACATACTATGCGAAGGTGGTCCTTGACTCCTCGCTCCAAATAAACTATTGTGTGTAGGTTGCCTGACGGATTGCTGATGCGAGCCACCGAGTGAAGGGGACGAAGGAGGGACATGACCTCCTCCGTAAGGAAAAGCGTTAAAAGGGACAGGAGTGCCCCCCATGTGACCTTGCAGAGGAGCACTAGAGCTCCCTATCCCTAGACCCAAAGTCTATAAAGTGGAGTAGGAAAGTACAAGACTTGTACCCGAACTAGGCATACCGTATGAGAATGGAGGGCTTGTCGCACTAGGTGTGAAAGGGGTTGTGGCCGCTGCCAAAGACAGGTTCGGACCACTGTGTGAAGTAGTTGCGGTCAAGACCATGGTGGCTTGGACCAATGACAGTAGGTTAGGAGATGAAAACTCTCTTGTGGTGAAAATCATGGTGGGAATTGAATAATTCCTAGAAGGAGTAACAACATTTGTTTCCATTGCTGTGTGCGACACTGTCTGGTGCTCGTAAAATTGAATTGGTACAATGAAAAGTGCCAAGAGATTAGTGGTTGGGGTTTCAACCGAGCCAAGAGCAGTTGCTTCAAGGTCCAAAATGGTCGATTCCTCCAGGGGTTGTTTGGGCAAAATGGTTTGTAACCCGGTTTCTTCAAAAGACCCTTGTTGGTCTAGCTTCCACCTTAATGGTGGCGAGGGTGGCTCTAGTGTAACCAACGACAGGCCAAGAAGCCTTCGTGACTGGTGGATTTCGGGATCCTCCACTATGTGAGAAGATCCAAGACACTCTAAGGTAGTCTAAACACTCAAAAGTAACAAACACTAAGAAAAAAGTCCCTAGAAGATAAGACAAGCAACCACTAAATTAGTTGGAAGAACAGTTACAACAACCAACACTAGAGCAACTTACCGGTGCAAGTGCAACTCGAACACGGAAGCACCCTTTGGGTATAATCTGCAAAGCATGGCCCGATGTCTATTCTAGGTACCATGGTATACCCCTGTAGTCACCTGTGTATGTCCCTAACAAAGTTTGGCAACTAGGTTGCCAGCACGTGAATAGTCACCAAGCGGGTACAGTCGAAAGTCGGGTAGACCACAATGAGAAGGGTATCGAGCCCAAAACCTGTCAAGGGTATCAAGAGAAAATGGTCTGGAAGACAACTGAGGACCTCAAACGGATTTGAGACCCACGAAGCCCCGTGGCAAATGAAAATGATGGAATCCTAAAACAAGCCCTCTATATGTGTTCTCCACTACGATTGGTCCGGCTTTGGAGGGGTTATCTCCGCTACCTTTCCGCAAGCGACCTCGTGTTTATCCCCTGTGTTAGAGGGGGGTCCCGGATAACTTCCATGAAACTGGAGTTAGACACTCCCTATCTCAGACTCCAATGCTTGATTTTAAATGGCCTTGAAGAGTTTCCTCTCCAACCTAATCCAAGGCCCTAGTCCTGAACTAGTTTGTGAACCCTACAAACATAAAAGTCTAATAGATTTTAAATTTAGCATTACTTTTATGGATTTGTCTTACATCAAGGGGTATGAGGGTGAAACTGATGATGTGTAAAAGATGAAAGAAAAAAAGGAATAAAAAAGCTAGAAACAAAACTTTTACTGAATGCAAAATTTCGATAACTTTTCAAAAAATATTTTTAATTTTTAATAAGATTTTGGACAGCAAACTCAAAGGAATTTCAATCGACTATGAGCTACTTATGATCTAAGTGAACTGCAAAAAATTATGAAATAAAAGACTTTTCCCTAGCTAATGATGCAGAAACACACTCTTCAACCAAAGAAGAAAATGAAAAGAGATTTTTTTATTTTTTTATTATTTAAGTGCTAGTAAAGCAAGAAAGGGAAAATACCGACAAGCAAAAAACCAAGAAAAACAATTCTGGCCTAAATCGCAGATTGAAAATAATCAGATTAAAAAATCACACAATAGAAATTGTAAAAACAATGACTCTCACACTTGTCTAAAAACCGTAAAATTTTTATTTTTCTGACAACATTTTAAATGAGAAAAAGAAAGCTAAGGGTAAAATTAATCCTAAGCTACTGACTGCTCACACAGAGGTTCAAACGCCTGAGAGGAATAATTCTTATCAAGGGAAAGGATGGATGCCTTACCCTCAACAACAAGTATCCTATACAAGCACGCGACTGTCACTCAAACAACATACGTGAGAATGCGCGCTGAACAGAGACAGAGGGTGTGTACACTCGGGATGACCTTGTACATGCCACGTGTATATCTAAACTCTAATAAAAAATGAAAACAAACAGACCAAACCAAGAAGAGATCATTGATATTGATAACCAGGATCCCTTGAAGGCTTGGATACTCTTTCTAACAGAAAAACAAATAATGCAAGGAAAAAATAATAAGGCAAAAAACAATCTGAGATAGGATTGTTAGAAAACAAGACTTAGACAGAATTCTAGAAAACCCCCTGAGAATGTGTGATTCTGACAGGGAAGAGGATGACTGCCTCTGAGGTTCTCTGAACTCTACACGCTACTGCTACCTCTACGGCTAGCATTCACACACAGGCTGTAAGAGGATAGGGAATGGGTACACGTGTGCAGACCTTGTGAGGCCGCGTGTACCTCTGTCAGTCCCAAAAAACACATCCAAGAAAAAGTCAGGGAAATATGGTATGGAAAACCAGACTCCCTGCTAGCTCAGACCTTACATAAATGAAAAGAAAAGACAGGCAAGAAAATCTAGTCTTTAAACTACACAAAAACTAAATAAAATTCCAGGAACCCTAGAGATTTTCCCCAATATGGTTGCCAATTCTGTTGTTGGGGAAAAACACCCTACGGACTAGAAAATAGAGTTCAGACTTTGCATCCAGATATGACCGAATAGAAATTACTTTCTACCTTCATCCCTAGATTTAAATCCCCTTTTCTTAGTAAATACATGGAAAGATCAACCTACCTCGTTATCGACGTTTGATGTCGATCCTCCGTTGTGCTTGATTCCTTGTTCGCAATACTCCTTCCAAAGTTGACCTGCATCCAAGACACGCAACAACTATGCATGCATACTAATTATATACTAACGGGTTAGAAATCCAAACATAAACTAATCAAACCATAAAAAGTTCATGAATTGGGACGAGAAAAGCACTTTCTTTATTACTTTGAATGAGTCAACTTACAAAAGTTGAGACCGACCATCGCTCCTTGAACTTGATCCTGGGCTCCTCTTCTTCTGTCCTCCAACTGCTTTGCTTTAAATCTCCTTTGGCATAAGGAAAGGCTAAAGGGTTGGGACAATGGGAATACGTAAATGGGCAGAGTTTCTTTGCTATATTTTTCCTCCTTCAAATGGTACCCCTACTCCTTCTTTTATAGGCTAGAAGGAGCTAGGTATTTGGATGAACCCTCGGCCATGCATGGTCAGGAGTTTCAGTTAACTCACCCATAGCTTTTTGTTTCATCGACAACTTTCCTTTTTTCATGCTTTTGTTGGTCCACACGAGTTGTTTTGGGTCAGCCAGTGTGTACACACATGCAGTAATGGATCAGGGCGCATGGGCCTTTATTCAAGAGGATTTTCAAAGAGTTGTTCAACAGTATTTTGGCAAAGAAGGGATATCAGTTGGCCTGATGCCAGGTAAGCATGTGTGGTGCAATTTAGGGTTATAACAGTCCCTATAGAAATGATTTCCCTCACATCCCCAACATTGTACAGGTTGTTGCCTTGGCCTCTTTCCAAATGAATCTATAGTCTTGTGCTCATTTTCAGTTGACTAACCTTGTTGATTTGATTGGGTGTTGTTCTTGAAAACGTGTGGATTAAAACCTTTATTCCTTTGATCCTTTTCCCCCTTCATCTTGCCATTCCAATCCTTTTGGAGCATTATCCTTCCTTTGCTCTACCCACAAATATTCCTTGCTCTCCTTATGGTCTCCTCCAAAGTATTGGGGTTATCATATTGTATCTTGTCACTAGATAAGGAGGATAACCCACTTAGAAATCTTTGGATTTTGACCTTCTCATCCTTGATGAAGTCAATGTACTTAAACAATTCAAAGAACCACTTCTCATATTCCTCCATTGTCATGGTTCCCAACTTGATTTCAAAGAACTCTTTCATCTTTCTTTCGTAGTAATTCTTGGAAAAATATTTATCTTGGAAATATCCTTTGAATTGCCTCCATGAGATCCTCTTCTCACCAAGGTTCTTGTCTCGATTAACTTGGTCCCACCACATGGATGTCTTTCCTTGCAAGTGGTAGGTGGAAATTATAGTTTCAACCTATGAGGGGTAATCAAGAAGTTGGAAATATTTCTTCATTTACAATAGCCAAGCCTCGTGATCTTCTCCTTTATTGTGCTCACCATTGAAATTTGGTGGCTTAATATTCATGAGCTCACCTTACAAGATGTCTACCTCATGCCTTCTCCTTTGCCTCCTGATAGGAGACACACTTTGGCTGCTCCCTGGCCCTGAACTTGCATAAGTTATTCTAGTATATTTCCTTGGATAATGATGGCACCTTATCATGCTTCTTGAATGCCTATCATTTCCATGAGTATCCCTTTTGTTATGGGATCTTGATGCTGACACTTGTCTAACACTAGTTTCTTGCTTAGTTCCAGAGTCCTCATTGAATTGATTATGAAACACATTTATCATATGAATTATCTCTTCCCAATCCTTCATAATCCTTTTGTTATTATCTCTATAGCTCGACACTTCTCTATGCAGACTTCTCATAGTGACTGACTCATGCCTATCTCTTCTTCCACTTAACTCTATCTTAACATTCCCCATGCTGACATGCAGAGCTATGATATCTCTCGCATGGCTGTAAGATCATTGAGAATATTCCATAACTCTAGTCCTCATATAAGAACCAAATTTTCTTTCATGTACCTCTAATTCTACAAGAAATGTGCATGCAATAATTACTGTTAGAAACATGCATAGCATAAAACATTTTGTCCATTAGAATACAGGTTATTTATTGTCAATTTATGGAGGAAATAATTCACCAAATCAAAATTTTGATTCCTTATATACATTCCTCTCTAAAACATCTTTATGTTGAAATTACTAAGACCACTGAGAGGGGGGGGGGGTGTGAATCAGTTGTTACTGTGCTTAAACAATTTTAAAAATCAAACCATTTTTAATCTTTCTCCAAGTGACCATCAATATTATACTACATATGGACAACATAAATAATAGCATCACTCACACATTAGATATACAAAGAGACAAATTTTCACAAGGAAATCCATAAAGGGAGAAAACCTCTTCTTCTTCGAAATGATAGGCAGTCTTTTAGTTCTGTACATCATCTATAATTGAGCACCATATCAATGTGAGGCTACTACCTCTATTTTACACGTTGCTTCTTGCTGAGAGCACCAAATATCTTGTTTCTCTAGCACCCACTAGAAGGAAGCACCGACTCCATGGTTTCTCTAGCACCCACTAGAAGGAAGCACCAACTCCCCAGTTTCTCTAGCACCCACTAGAAGGAAGCACCAATTCGCTGGTTTCTCTAGCACCCACTAGAAGGAAGCACCAACTTCCTGGTTTCTCTAGCACCCACTAGAAGGAAGCAACAACTCCCTAAATTTTCCAACACCAACTGGATGGAAGCACCATCTTCTAGTCAAACAGGCACCAACCTGTATTACAGAGAACGACAATTCTCCCTTGCACCACCCTGCCACCCTGGTTTCTCTGGCTGCAACCAGATGGAAGATACAACTCCCTGTGTTAAAGCACCCACTTGAACCTCTGAGGACAACAGTCCTCCTCCCTAGAACCTCCCTAGCACCCTTATTACAAATAAATGATTGAATAACCAACAACACTGATAAATCAATTCTTACCACTTCTTCACTCTTCTACAATTCTTCTCTGCTACACTATTATTTTTCTCTATTCATACTTGGCTTGACTTGCTGTCTCTTTCTATCTATTCTTTCTCTATTCTTCTCATGCTTTTTGATATGTGCACATTCTGCTCTCTTCTTCTTTTCTCTTCTGTTCATCTTATGTTCCTTATCTCTTAGCTTTCTTCACATTGTGCATAATGTAGTTTTACCTTTCTATAGTTCAACTCATTTTTTGGTCAGAACAACCAACTTTTCACAGTCGTCTCATATCATATTTTATTCACACACGCCTCATACGTTACACCTCGAATCTCTCTGGGCAAAAAAAAAAAACGCCTCAGCAACTAAATCGCTAACTGATTAAGAATTATGAATCAGTTTTGCTAATTGAATCGTAACTGATCAATTAACTGTGAGGTGACACGGTAGCCCTGCGATCATATTCAAATTCACCTGCACCATTGGATTAAATGATGGGGCTCGTACTTACTCCATATGCCCACTGGCTGTGACCACGGGCCTAATCAAAATTCCTTTCACATTTCAGCATTTCGGTAATTCTTGTGATGAGATATCTTGACTCTCCATGTCCTGATCCCCGAAACTCTGAAGAACGAGCTTAACTGGACTAGCTTCGATCATTTCGTCATTTCTCACTTTGACATTTCACGATTTCGCATGTCACGAATTCCTGATGTGAGGCATCTTGACTCTCCAAGTCGCGATATCCGAAATAGAGTTTAGTTGTTAGCACCTTTCGCAATTTCTCATTTTGGCATTTCGTGATTTCGCACGTCGCGAGTTTGAGAGGTTAGGGAACCCCATTCCTTTGACTTTCCAGTCAGTGAAATGACAATATTTATCCACGTGTCCTATGGCCCCAACAGTCCAGATCTTATCGTGATTTCGAAACTTCACAGGTCTTCATCGTGTCTGATCAATGGCCCATATCAATCCTTGATCCGACGACTAAGATTATTTTAGGAATTCATGAGTCTTCGTTGTGCCTGATTCGGGATTTTGACGTTTCGCATTTCATGACTTCGGGACTCCTGTGGTGAAGTGTTTCTACACTTCCAACTCCCAGTATACGAAACTCCAATTTTTCAGTCTGCAAAACTTTGAAATGGAGTGTGCCTGTTTCGGGATTTTAGTGTTTCGCATTTCGCGACTTCGGGACTCCTGTGGTGAAGTGTTTCTACACTTCCAACTCCCGGTATCCGAAACTTTGATTTTCCGGTCTGCAAAACTCCGAAATGAAGTGTGCCTATTCCAGGATTTTCTGCCATGCGATCATCGTTGCGCTATTGGTCTTGCCACTTTCTCTTGTTCATCATCGACGGGCTGATATTTCCATCAATGATAAACAAATACACTACCTTCTATCTGCCCGTAATAAATATGCCAGTAATCTCCCCCTTTGGCATTGATGGCAACCTTGAAGAACATCCAACTATTAGCATCCTTGACTGTAGCATCCTTGAAATTGTTACACTTTCTCCCCCTTTGACATCAATATCAAAGAAGAAACACACTCCCCCTGAGCTGTTGCAAAACATACTCCCCCTGTCAACTATGAATAATTTAGAAATACAAAATATATTCAATTAGGACTCCCCCTAACCAGGTGAACAGATTAGACGAAAGAATTTATAACCCCCAACTTTTGAAGAAGATATCCAAAAGGGGTCACTGCTAACGGTTTAGTAAATATATCAGCTATCTGTTCTGTGGAAGGGATATAATTCAGCTGAACAACTTTGTTTGTAACTTGTTCTCCGAGAAAATGGTATTTTATTGGTATGTGCTTATATTTTGAATGAAGTACAAGATTCTTAGAGAGACTGATGGCACTGGTGTTATCATAGTGAAGTGGAATGGGATCAGTGTAAGTTACCTCCAAATCTACAAGAGTTTGTATCATCCATAAAATCTGAGTGCAACAGGGAGCAACAACAATGTACTATGCTTCTGTAGTTGATAAGGAAATAGATCCTTTCTTTTTACTAAGCCATGCTACTAATGAGTCGCCTACGAAGAATGATCCTCCACTGGTGATTTTTCTCTCATCAATACAGTTTGCCCAATCTGCATCTGAATAAGCAGTTAACTGAAAATTCTGATTTCTGGGATACCACAGACCATAAGTCATTGTTCCCTTCAAGTATTTGAATATCCTTGTGACAACTACCAAATGACTTTGTTTAGGAGCAGACT
>ML831179.1:7036-18099 GCA_009831015.1 Picea engelmannii
GCAAAGATCATGGAAACTGAAAGTTGTGTGTTTGATAGATATTCTTTGAAAAATGGTGTATTTACAATTACTCTAATACTTTTCAGTTTGGCTTCATACTTTATGAAATCTCTTCATGTTAAGTGCAAAAAGCTGAAATGATTAAGCATTCTACTCATATCTTCCTTGAAGCAAAAGTTTGTTAGAATGTTTTTATTCAATAATCAATGAACACCTGTGTTAAGGTCTCAATATAGTCTATATTTATGCTTCTCAATTGACTAAAAGCAGGATTTCTTATATGCTTTTAGGATGACAATGACCTAATCCTACACTTGGCATTGGCAGGAACCAAATACTTTTGCGTTTTAAGATTCGTAATGCTCTTCAATGTGGATTATCATGGCTGATTGGGCAGGATGCACTAGATTTTGCATCTGAGAGTGATGCTCACTTGCTTCGTGCTGTTTTGCACATTTTGCAGGTATGTTATTATATCTTACTCCCATGGGTTTATATGTTGACCGAAATTTTATTTCGCAAATTTGATTTTGATGGTAACAGTGAGCTAATAAAATTTATTGTAAATTCTGGAGCCTTTAACCTGAAAATTAGTTTCAAACACAAGCTATGAGTATATTTCAATTTGAGAGTGTTAGCCTTAGATACCAGCTAGTATAACATGCCTTCTGTATTGTCTAGCATACAAAGTCAAGTATTTAATGTGCAGACGTGTCAATATTGAGATTTTTCTTTTAATAGGGAATGTACAATCCTCATCTTCTTCCAATATATCTGAATAGATTATATATATCAGTGTTACCAACATCGGAAGTGGAAAAATATCGTCGAGGGTCCGAAAACGAAAATATCGGCAACATCGGGGAAAATATCGGAAGAACGAAAAAAATACAAAAATATTCATTTTTTTTCAATTTTTTAAATATCTAAAGCATCAACAACATCAAATAAATGCATTTCCACATAAATATGAAAAGAGAACTGATATATAATATGTATAAGATGTCTAGTAAACTCAAATACATCACAGTCTACAGATCATTACTGAATCATGTCCTGAGTCTAAAGCCTCAAAATATCATCAAAAAATATAATAAGTGACAAATGTATCTCATGATTCATCATCATGAGTCATCTACAATGAAATCAAATAAAGTCTAATGATTCCCTCTACCCCTTTTACGGGAAAAGGTGATAGCTTTTCCTCTAGAGGAAGAACCCCTTGGGGCTAGCACTGGACTCTGACGTCCTGTAGAAGAAACAAGAGCTAGACTCTGGTCTCCTCTACTGGTGCTACTGCCAAGTACAACTCCCTCTGTCGGAGTCTGTTAAGATGGTGGATGACTCTTCTCTGTAACATCCTCCTCCTCTGCTAGTGTCCCCTCTACCTCTTTATGTATCTAATCAAGCATCGATTCCAAGATAGGCCTCTTGGACTCAACCCTCCATTCAACACTGGTGTCAATCCCATCCAACGAAATGGCATCCACATCAGGTGTTTTCTGAATCCGCCTCACCAACAATTGGAGATTGTAGTAGACATATACCATGTCATTGAGGCACTGGGATTCCAACCTGTATGAGGGCCATAAATTATAAATTAATAGTAATATTATAATTATAATTTATAATGAATTAAAAATTTAATTTGAAAATTTGTAACTTGTTGCGCTTCTTGGTGTGTATTTTCTCAAATGCACTTTAGCTGCGTTCACATCCTGAAGAGTTACATGTTTGGCTAAGCACCTGAATGGAAAGTTTTTGTAGATGGGGTACTCTACCACCATAGCTTGTCCACCAAGCATCTACAACAAATCCGAGAAACATAAGAAAAGACATTGAAATTTAAAAGTTAAAAGTTGAAACAAAGTTGAAAGAAAAGACATTGAAATTTGAAATTTAATGAAGTTTACCTGGCATTTTGGTCTTCCTATCAGCTATAGCCATCTGAAAGCCAAAAGTCCCACCAGACATCCTATATATTTCCATTTCTTTGGAAATCTCTGCATGTTCTTCATGACTTAGCACCATTCTCTCAACACATGTGAGGAATCCTTCCATAACCTCAACATCACATCTAAAATTACATGAGTAAGAGAATGCGGGATTGAGGTAGATCCCTGCAGCATGAATCGGGCGATGAAGTGTATTGTTCCATTGTTGATCAATCACTCCCCATATCTGTAGTCGTCTCTGAAATCCATCATTTCCCTTGTCATCATAGTAGGCACGGATGGCTTCTTTGGCCCTATCCATGGCCTCATACAAGTAGCCCATTGTGGGATTCTCTCCATCAACCCACTGAAGAACCTTTACCAAAGGTTCGCTAATGGAAACTGCCTCTTCGACTCCCACCCAAAAGCTCTCCTGGTATGACACTAGCCTGCATATGGCCTTCCCCTCTGGTTTATGACTAAATGATAAATCATCCCACTCGTGTGAAACAAACATCATCTTCAGGTCCCGCATACAAGTGAGATAGATAGAAGAGATATGAAGCTAGTGGCAAAGCGCGTGATTGCAGGACACACCAAATCCCTGTTATTTGTGAATCTTCTCATCAATCTAAGCACAAATGCATGATTATATATGAATTTTGTGATGCTCTTAGCCGATTCAACAATGTCCCTGATAGAAGAAAATTTTTCGATATCCTCTAAAATCAAATCTATACAATGTGCAACACAAGGAGTCCAAAACAATGTAGGATACCTCTGCATAAGCATCTTACCTGCAACAACATAGTTAGCAGCGCTGTTCATTATGACTTGGACAACATGTTGTGGACCCACCTCCCGAATGAACCCATCCAATAAGTCACATAACAATGATGCATCTTTAACATGTGCAAATGCATCAACAAATTTAACAAACATTTCCCCTTGGGACAATTAACCACTCTTAGTTGTTGGCTTAGCAAGGGGGGGTCTTCTAAGTGGGAAATCACTTTCCCAACTTAGGAAAAACATTAGGAATCATTTCCCCACTCTCTCATGACTTTAATCATTTTTACAAATTTCGGTTTTTTTACCTTAGCGAATTAAATACTGACTTTTGACTGACTTTGACTCCTCATGGACAATGACCTAGCAAAACTTGTCCAATTGAACTAAAACTTCGTCCAAGGGTGTAGGGTTTCATCTGCCATTTGTTTTGAGTACCCATACCCCTATACAAAATCTCCAAGGACCAAATTTTTACATTTTACATAAAAAATAATTAAAATTCCCATTAAATGGAAAATTTTAATGATAAAAAAAACCTATCAAAACTTAACAGAATTCCGCAAGACTCTAGAAGATGTCTAGCATGGTCATTTACAATATTTCTAAACCTTAGTCACTCCCTGGGCTCGATCATTAGAACACTTTTCACCACTTTGGAGGATTTTGTGAGTAAAAAACTCAAGGATAATTAAAATTGCCTTGTAGACAAGATTAATTACCAGAGGAAAAAAAACACTCGATGAAAGGACTTCCCTAATGGTAAAGTCCTAGGCAACTAACTAAAAAATTGACTCATGCTGACCTATTACATTATTATCCCACGTAGGGGAGTGAACATTTCAATTACATAGAAAGATGTGCTGGGGGTAGAATTGCCCTGCTGAGCCATAAGTCTTCAAAATGTGTTATACCACAAGGTAAATAGCTTCATGGTACATGACGTTGACCCCTAGTCGAAATAGGTGGTCAACATCTGGCTCCACATGAGGATGCGTGCTCGATCTTCGGGAAGGAGAGCATGCGAGAACTTACAAAACAAAGTGCTCACCAATATCCAACATAAATACATGTGTAAAAGAATAACCCATAAATGAAATGCTATTGACAATAATCACATAAATGAAATAACTATACAATGAATTATACACATTACTGAAATAAATAACGAAATTGAAAGAATCAAACGAAAAAGGTTAGAGATATGTTACAAAGGGTGCCCCTTTGAACACCAGGTTCCCCGTCATCCGAAAATTAGCTTGAGTTGTTGCCCATTCCTTGGAATATTGATGTGCTCACCATCCAAGTGGCTAAGGTGGAAAGAATTATGACCGACCACATTATGGATGAGGTAAGATCCCAGGTGTCTAAAAAGTCCCTGTCTAGGGTGACTCGTTGAAGATCCTTTTCCAAGTTTTATCAAGTTGGAGTTTTTCTTGAGAATAGATCACCCAAGCGAAATGCTTTTTCCTTTTTTCAACCGAACTTTGAAGTCTGTCCGACTTTGTAATTTTTTTGTGAATTTCTGCATATGACTGTCCTGATGGAAGACCAAACACTATTCATAATGATTTGGAATTTGTAAACTGCAATCGCCTTCCATGTTCCCATTATCTTGTATTGAATTATTTGATGGGTGAGAGGTTGGAAGTGGAATTGTCAAGGACATTGCTTCATTGTTTCCATCAAGGTTGTCGAAGATCTTTTCTGAAGTGATGGGTTCTTCGGGAGGCAGGTGGGATGCAAATTATTTGGATATTCAAACTCAATTTCCCCTCGATCCATCAATGACTCTTTTATGGGCTCATCCGGAATTTCCAGGTGAAATTCTCTTCCTTGTTCACTGTGAAGCTCTAGTTCTATAAGATCTGAATATCCAATGTAATTACTTGTACTAGCAATGTGAGCTTCCAAGATCCTTAACTGATTTACGCCAATGAATTTTGTGGTTTTAATATCCTATATCAATTTTTTGACGGGAGTTCTGAAGCATCTAACCAAAGACAATCTTCTTGTTCATCCCCCCATCTTTCTAAAAAGGCATGTATCAAACCCTGTATGGTCTTAAACTCATAATCGTCCGAATCATGAAACCAATCATAAGCATCTTCCTCAACAAGAGTTAAGACAAACAATTTCAATAGAACATCCTCATGAATATGTTGACCACACCACTTACCAATACACTGCCAAAAGGCTTTGATGTGAGAGTTAGCATCACCATTATTACAAAAATCAGCCAAGTTTTCAATAATTGCTTCAGGAAGTTCACAAGGATAACCAATTATTTTTGAAAAATCAATAGGATTATAAAAATCATCCATTTTTGAATTAGATTCATGAAAAAAAAGAAAAAGGTCTATAGAAATGGACAGGGACCCAAAAATTATTAAGGATCCTACGAGAAGAAAGCTTGTCTAACCTCCTCCAAAAACCCTTTCAGGTTCAAGGATGAAGCTAAGCAAACTGTGAGTTACTTCTTGAAGAATACTTTGTCAAATTATTTTGAAGTGGAGTCGCCAGATGATCAAGTTTATTCTAAACAAACAATTCAAACAAAGCAAAAAATAAAAAAGGAAAACAAAAAGTTGTACTCTGGGAATAAAAAGACTTTTTTTCTAGCAACAATGCCAAAGATGTTGCTGTCCTTACACACCTACTAACTTGGAGAAGTCTCCAACCCACTTGGTGTGTCCTTGGAGGCACAAACCTAAGTCCAGACCCACTGTCACCTCGGTCTAGACCTCTTCTGTCTAGGCTCACTCCTAGGGAAGCCAAGGGGGGTAGACCCCATTAAACTATGTAAAGTTTGATTAATGATCTAGGAGTTAATTGTTAAGAAAACCCAACCCAATGACAAGCAACAAGTGCAAAAGTGTAGTTCCTTTAATGACAAGCAAACCCTTTATTTAGAATCAACAATTAGACCAGTGCCTAAAGATTAACCAAAATGGAGTCAATGAGATATACAACAATAGTACAATTATACATGAATGAACAATGTTATGAGATATCCACAATAAATATGATGAGTAACTTTACACTTAGACAAATTATACTTCAAATAAATAAAGAATACTTTTAAAGAAGTATTCACAAGAAAGAAAATTGCTCAAAAGTAACTTGCTTGAAAAGTAAATGTTGTGAGAGAGTGTGTAGGTTGATTTTAATAAATTTTAAGTCTCTCTTGAATTAAGGGGAAATTTAGTGTGAAAGATGGAAGCCTAGACTATGTGACTACCCCTAATTCTTATCGCTTCAACCAAAAGGAAATGCTGGGTGCTCAAGAAGAAGAACAAACAAGGTTCTTCCCTAGCTCCACATGTCAAATCCGGAATACTTGGGCGCTCAAGCAAGGAGGACACGTAGTGCCGTGAAACCGTCCCCGACATCAACCCCTTGTAGCCTCCCAAGTCACCTTTTTTGGTGGTAAAAGCAATAATAATTGGATGCCTAATTAATCTAGCCTCTCAATCCTTTGCCCTTTCATAGTTACCCAAGATCCACAAAGTGGCAAGGGGAGGGAATACAGGGCAAAGACGGGGCACAAGTTTGATTACTTTGCAACAATTTAAAATTTAGATTAGCCTTCACGATATTGCATGGATTGCAAGGCCAATCTCTTTTCAAGGTGTGGGCAAAAATAAATAATTAAATGACTTGAAAGTTAAAGAACAACCTCACAACAATGACACAAGATGGAGGACATGTCTATCGGTTTTGGCCAAGGTGTGTAATAAAAAAAATGCAGAAAATTAAATCTAAATCTAGCCTTCACGATATTGCATGGATGACAAAGCCAATCTCTTTGCAAGGTGTGGGAAAAATACAAAAATGATTTACACTTTACAAAAAAAGATTAAAGTGGAGAAAATGCAAGCCCAAGAGACTCTCTTGGGCTGTTTACAAAGTTTAGAAAGTGAAGTAGAGAAGAGGGTTTGACACCAAGACCCTTGGATGTTTCCTTGAGTGTTTTGCGGCAAAAAATATGCATAAATCCTCTTCTAACCCGCAAAAACCTGCAAAAAACAGCAAAATTTTCTTGCTGGAAATTGCCAAAATAACTTGGAACATATTATTTTATATTATCACAATGAACAAAAATTATTAAATAAAAATTTCTGAACGTAAAAAGAAAGATTAGATTGTAGATTTATATGAAAATAATGCTAGACACTGATAGATATGTGGCTGAAAATAAAAATAGAAAATGTAGAAGCTTTAGATGGCTGAAAAAGATGGATTTCTAGATCTGAAATCCACTTCTCCAAGCCTTTAGTAACCTGCAGATTTTTGTAAACCCTTGTTACAAAATATAAAGAATGTGAGTGTGATCTAATAACTTGCAAAATACTTTCCAAATCAATTATAAACAACTCACAAAGACTAATAGTAAGACTACTACTACTCTATCTCAAGCAAAATACTTTGCTGAGGTCTCTAAGTAAAAATGCAAACAAAGAAATACAAAAGAAATAAATTGCAACAATATTACCTCATAAATAACAAACAATGATTCCAAGAATACTCCAAGAGACACAAAAAATCCTCCAAAGCTTCTATTTTATTAACCAAGAAAATATTTGCTCAATGTCACCAAGAATCATGAGAGAAAATGGGAGAGAATGAGAAAAAGATGGGAGAGATTTTGGCAAAGTAGAGTTGCTGTGAGAATAGATCTCAAAATGAGGAGGGGTAGGCTTTCTTTTATATGAGGGAGTGAGGAGAGACCCCTCTTGGATGAATTACAAGTATCATATATCCAAGGGAGAGAGACAAAGTCAAGGAGGGCACACTTTTAGGGTTTTGGTAGTGGTTGGGGTTTGAGGGGTGAGAGGGGAAGGGGGAAAACATCTTTTCCTTTCACCCAACATAAAGTTAGGCTCAAGGAGGGGTGCACTTAGGGTTTTGGCCACCCTCTTACTTCAATTTTTGTTTTCCCATGTGTTCATGAGTAAGGGGGGCATGCTTTTCGCTAGGGAGTTACCACTGTTAGTTGTTGGCTTAGCAAGGGGGGGTCTTCTAAGTGAAAAATCACTTTCCCAACTTAGGAAAAACATTATGAACCATTTCTCCACGTTCTCTCATGTCTTTAATCATTTTTACAAATTTTGGCTTTTTTACCTTAGTCAATTAAATACAGACTTTTGACCGACTCCGACTCCTCATGGACAATGACCTAGAAAAACTTGTCCAATTGAGCTGAAACTTGGTCTAAGGGTGTAGGGGGTCATCTGCCATTTGTTTTGAGTACCCACACCCCTATACAAAATCCCCAATGAACAAATTTTTACATTTCACATAAAAAATAATTAAAATTCCCATTAAATGGAAAATTTTAATAATAAAAAGAAAACCTATCAAAACTTAACGGAATTCCGCAAGACTCTAAAAGATGTCTAGCATGGTCATTTACAATATTTCTAAACCTTAGTCACCCCCTGGGCTCAATCATTAGAACGTTTTTCACCACTTTGGAGGATTTTGTGAGTGAAAAACTCAGGGATAATTAAAATTGCCTGGTAGGCAAGATTAATTACCCGAGGAAAAAAAACACTCGATGAAAAGGAATTCCCTAATGATAAAGTCCTAGGCAACTAACTAAAAAATTGACTCATGCTGACCTATTACATTATTATCCCACGCAGGGGAGCAGACATTCTGATTACATAGAAAGACGTGCTGGGGGCATAATTGCCCTGCTGAGCCATAAGTCTTCAAAATATGTTATACCACAAGGTATATAGCCTCATGGTACATGACGTTGACCCCTAGTCGAAATAGGTGGTCAAAAAAGCTTTTCATTCTAAAGGATAGACCCTCTCAACTCCTCATAGGTAGGGGCCAACAACAACAACTGCATCAAACATTGGTTGATAGAATGGGTTGTTCTTGGCAATGTTAAAAGGAATGTCATTCCATAAGAAACATTTACCCACAAGCTTATCAACGTCTTCCTTCTCTTTTTGTTTTTCCATTGACCTGATAGAAGGTTGTGCACCAGGTGTGGTTCTAGGAACAAAAAACGATGAGGTAGAAGGTGGAATTGAAGCAGTCGAACTTCCCTCCTCAGATATTCCACCTCCTCCCCTTGCAAATTGAGCTTTCTCGGCTTCCCTGTATTCCCTGGCTAAACCCATATCCTCAAGCGCTTTGTTGGCAATGCACATGATTTTCGGGCTTGAATTTGGGTAAATATCCACTTCATGTCCCGGAATTTTTGCAAGGTGGTATTTCATCTGGGTAACTCCCCCCATCATTCTCATCCTACACAACTTAAAATACAAAGTTTGTCTATTAAAACCCCCCTCGGGATCACCATATTCCCACATAGCATCCAATTTTCTCGGTATTTTCAATTTTCAAGTGATCAAACCTAGGGCACAAAAACAATGGAAAAAAATAAAAATCACCATTTAATTTTTAAAGAATCAATATTCAAGTTAATACAATCTACAAGTAATACAAATGTTCAAAATGGGGGAAAACTGATAAATTTGCAAAAAATAAAAAAAACCTATCATAAATTTGCAAACAAAAAAAAAATGGTTGGAAATCAATCCACACTCCAAAATAATTTGACGGTAGCTGAAAAAAATAGTCCCTAACTACCAAGATGAAGGATACATAGAAAAAATTAAAAAAACAAAAACAAAAAAAAAGGGTGCAAATGGTTGCCCATACCTGCAAATGCGCCCTTGCTTGAGGAAAATCAATCCCAACTTCACAATGAATAGGTTATGGTGCTCAAGATCTCGCTCCTCCTCATCTTTGGTTGAAGGCAAACTTGCCTCTTTCTCCTTTGCTCTCCAAACCCCACACTTCACTTGCAAAATGAGAGAAAAAAAGTCAAATTTGGGCTTTATTTCCGGTCGGTTCCGCGTGGATGTGACATTTTCAATCGTTGCGCGATAATATCGCGATGTTTTAGTAAATATCGCGATATTATCGGGGCAGGATAATATCGCGATATTTTCGGCGATAATATCGCCGACCTCGGTTTTGGCGATATTATCTCCAACATTGCAATATTATCGCGATGTTGGTAACACTATACATAAGCACAAAAAGAAATATCTGATTTTAATCAAATGTGATTGAGAAATCACACCTCTATGCAAAATGTTTATTGAAGCTTTCTAGAAATCACACATCTCTATGCAAAATGTTTACTGATGCTCTCTATTCTCTGTTGTTTACATGATTACATTTTGAGATTTTTTTCCATGGAAAAAAGCATCATATTTTATCTCTGGGATAAAAATTGAAATATTACTTTCTGCATATAAGTGCCAGAAGCACCTGAGTGAAATCATAAGATTAAAAAATCTAATTACACTAAATGGCCCCAGTCCCATTGACTCAAAAAAGTCCTATTACATATTTAGTTGTTGATTGCAGCTTCATGAGACATCCTCCAGATTGTTCTCCTCTGGACTAAGTTGAGGCATCTGTGTGAGGGAGCCCAAGTGTTGGGTGTGCCCATGTGATGGGTGTGCGTCAGACTCTAGACTAAGTTGTGATGATGTGTGGTCTCTTGCTTTGTACTCCTTTGGATTGAGTTGAGTCAGCTTGAGATGGTCTCCTGCCTTGTACTCCTGTGGACCCAGTTGAGTTGGCTTGAGATGGTACTCCTGTGGACTCAATTGAGTGATCTGTTGAGTAGGACGTCCTTGTGGCTGAGCACTAGTGGACGTGTGAGATCCTTGCTATATTGTCTGAGAGTAAGATTTACTTGTAACCCAAATTTGTGATGTAAAGGGTACACGTCGGCCCTACCATATGTGAAAGATAATTTATGTTTGAGTAATGATTAATTATATTATCGAGTTATTGAGGTCGGCCCTATTGTGCCAATAGACACACCTTTTGTTGTGCCAAGTCTTGTATAAATAGAGGTGAATCCCCATTGAGGATTACACACTCTCACTTGTCATTTGGAAATTTCAGCAAGTGCATGTACGACTGAAGTGGGCATCTTTCTAGGGCACAAGTTTCTAGGTTTTGGTAAGCACCCTCTTGTGTGCTAGGTCTATGGTGTGGGGGATCTTCTCTTGAGAATATAGCAAAGGATTGCTGAGTTTTTCCCTTGTTTAAGAAGGGTTTCCCATGATACTTCTTGTGTTCTTGTGCATGGTTATTTTTCTTGTGATCTTGGCTATTGCAACGCTTGTGTATGGTGTTGCTGCATTTGTTTATGGTTCAAGTACATGCTAAATGAAATAAACCTCATGCTTGAGCCAATCATCTTAAAACTTAACATGGTATTAGAGAAGAGTTCTTGAAGAAACTATTGCACAAGTTTCTAGCAAGCCGTCACCTCCCAGCTGCAGAAAAGTA
>ML831180.1:8129-20162 GCA_009831015.1 Picea engelmannii
TATGTTCTCATTCTAATCTTCCAGAAGGAAAAATTTGTTCCATCAAACAGAGGGGGCTTAGAGGCTGAAGTCCCTTCATGACTTGTCATGTTTAAGCTTACAGATCTACCTTTAAATAAAAGGAACCCGCTCTAATACCAATTGTTGAAATTATTAATACAACTGAGAGGGGGGGGGTGAATCAGTTGTAAGTGAGCTTAAACAATTTTAAGTCTGTTAAAACATTATTAATCTTTCTTCATGTGGTCATAAACAATATACAACATATGGACAATAAAAGTAAAGAACAACAATCACACATAAACTATACACAGAGATAGATTTTTCACGAGGAAACCCATAAAGGGAGAAAACCTCTTCTTCTTCGAAATGATAGGCAGTCTTTTAAGTTCTGTACATCCTCTATAATTGAGCACCAACTCACTGTGAGGTTGCTACCTCTGTTTTACAAGCTGCAACTTATTTGAGAGCACCAACTCTCTGGTTTCTCTAGCACCCACTAGAAGGAAGCACCAACTCCCTGAATATTCCAGCACCAACTGGATGGAAGCACCAAATTCCTGAATGTTCCAGCACCAACTGGATGGAAGCACCAACTTCCTGTTACACAAGCTCCAACCTGTATAACAGAGAACACTTGTTCTCCCTAGCACCACCCTGCCACCCTTGTTTCTCTGGCTACAACCAGATGAAAGATACAACTTCCTGTGTTCAAGCTCCCACTTGAACCTCTAAGAACAACAGTCCTCCCGAGCACCTCCCAACCTCCCTAGAATATAAATGGCTAAATAAACATTCAACTTTACATATAAATCAGTTCTTACCAATCTTTCTTTGTTCTGTAAATCTGATCTTCTGCACACTGTTCTGCAGCTCTACTCTTCCTCTGTCTGTTCAGCAGGTATGCTCTGCATCAACTCGTGCTCTCATTCTGATCTTCTTTACCTCTCTGTTATTATGCTATGCATTTTATCTCACCCTTCACATATGCTCAATCTCCTCCTATGCATCCTCTTCATCTCTATACTTACAGTTTCATTCTCTTTCACTTGCAGAACGCCCAACCCGCCACAGTCTGTTTCATCTTCTTTTATACACACAAACACACTGATTCAACTTCCCAACTCCTTAGGAAAATTGACGACAACTGTCTAAGCAACTGAAACGCCAACTGATTGGCAATCATGAGTCCATTTTACTAACAGATTTGTAACTAAAAAGTTAATCTGTGAGAAAGAACAGTAACCCTCCGATCACATTCAAGTTTTATCCGCACCGTTGGATGACTTTTATTATTCTTGCCTTTTTAAGTCGGGTTTCGGCATTTCGGCATTCCTATGCCCAAGTGTCTCGACACTTCATGTCGCGATCTCTGAAATGGAGATTATCTGGACTGACTCCTTCTCTTCGCGTGACCAAGTGCTGTGACCACATCCTTATGCATAAGGCGCTTTCACGATTTTGCATATCGCAAATTCGTAATACAAGTTGCTTTGTTTCTTTTGTCTCTCCATATTGCGATTCATGAAACTCCGACACGGAGTTGAACCAACGATCCAGATATGAACTTGTTTCAACGGCTACGATTAGATCGCGATATCGCATATCGCGAAATTGAGATTCTTGTTGCATTTGTTTCTTTTCTTCTTGATATCGTGATTCGCGAAACTCCGACACAAGCTATAATCAACGGTCTAGATTCATTCTCGATTCAATGGCTGCGATTGAATCGCGATATCGCTTATCGCGATTTCGGCACTCTTGTTGTCAAGTGTTTTCGTCACTTCAAAGTCCCGATCCCCGATACTCCATGAAGAAAATCAACGATCCGGATCACTTCTTAACTTAATGGCTGCGATTAAATCATGATTTCGCATATCGTGAAATCGACATTCTTGATGCATTGGGTTCTTTGCCTCCCCAAGTCACGATCCTCGAAACTCCAATATGGTGTCCATCTACTGACATCACATGTGAATTGACACGTGTTGAATACTGCCACGTGTCACTCTGATTCATGACTTACATGTGCCTGAAATGTTGAATCAGTCTAATACATGTCATTAGCTAATTGTGCCACATGTCCCTAGCTGACGTGGTCTGATGTCGTGAGTTGGGTCAACGGTCTAGATCACATCTTGATCTGACGGTTCAGGTTCAGTCGAGATTTCACATTGCGATTACGCCCTCTTCTCCTTGCACTTTAAAGACTGTGCAGGTTCTCCTCGATCCAACGGTGGTCGGACTCTGTGCTCGGATTTGACGGTTGAGATCTGTCTCCCTCTTCAATGATCAGAGATTCTTCTTCTCAAGAGATTCTTCTCAAACTTTCTCTCATTCGCTGCCTTCGATCATTCGCTGCCTTTGATCATTCACTGCTTTCGATCATTCACCTCTCTAAACTTATCTTATGTTTGCCTATCGATTACAAACTTGTTGTTCTCATGTCATCTTCACTATTGCCATCAATGACAAGCATTCGTTGTCTGAAAAGCATTTGTTGTCTGTTAACTATCTGTTAAATATTTTCCAGGAGTTGTTGGTATGCAATTTCAATAGATAAGTTTATCTGTATTTTCCTTCTTCCCCTTTGTTCCTATGTCACAAATTAATGAAAATTCATATTTATGTATATGTTTTATAGTGATTTGTTGGCTCTATTCTGTACATAGTAATTGATACTCTATAGACAAAACAAAATTGTAGTTTTGGAAATTCCCTGTATTTCCATGTTTGCTAGCAAAATCATCATCAATTCAGTAGAAATATCACCCAACTGATAGATGCAAAGTGTTAATGAAATCTATGTTTGCATTGTAGATAAATTTGATGCCTGAGCTACCCATAATATATGTATGGGTTGGAAGGAAATATTGCAAGCGAGTATTTTCATCTACCTATGTTCATACCTTGGGTGTTGTCATGGGAAATTATTGCTTTTAACCATCATTATATGTGATAAAAATAGCTTTGTTTACGAAATGAGGTCCACTTTTGGTGTAGATTCCATGACTAAAATATCTATTCTGTCAAACTCACAGATGACTTTGCACCTAGTCTTGTCCATTGAGATATGTTTCTTTGGATAAACAGTCTTAGCTTAGTCAACTAGAATATACTAGAAGATAACAATGTAATTGGCCACACTAACACAACATCATTTTTCCAATGGGATCGAGTTAAGGTTTCCATGAAAATTTATCATTCGATTTACCACTTGAACACAACCTGCTCGACCAAAACAAATTGACATTCTATTCTTGGTCTCACTCGTTGTTCGTTTCTACTCTGTCCATGATTTCAGCTACAACTTTTATATTATTGGTATTTCGACATTTGACTACACATTTATTGACCATCTGTTGTGTTCTTTTTTATGTTTCATTTCCCTACTTCAATTATCTTTTTGAGAGTTGATAATTCTCTGTAGCACATTTGTTGTATTTCACTTAGAGAGAACATTCATTTATGAAGTTGTTAGAGCTGCCAGAATTAAGGGTGAAAGTCTTTTATTGTTTAGATTTTATTCCTAGAAGCACAATCATCATTGTTTTTGGTTCAAAATTAAAAATAAAAATAAAAATTGTTCCTTCTAAGTAAAAGGGTTCAAACTTTGAAGTTTTCAAATATTTTTGAATTATTGATTTTGAAATATACAAAATTCTTCAAAATACATTTGTTTTAGGCTTTATCGGAACCTAAATTATTATTTTTGTTATGATTTTCTCTAGTGGCTCTTAATCCAACCTAAAACTAAAGCACCCAAACATGATTTTGATGACTCTTTAGGTCGATCTCTAGAATCTAGATAGTTTATTCTGATTATACTTGGTTGACAAGGAGATACAAAGGTAGTGGTATCAAGGATCACTATTATATTTTTGTTTTCATCCTCTTCTTGCATATATCATTTTCTAGATAATTGGTGCATATCATGGAAATCCTAGTAACCATAAAAAGACATGAAGTGAATAAGTAGGAAGGAAAATTTATGGTTTATACTAGTAGAGTAGTTTGGAGTTGAGGAAATCAAATTATTGTTATTTCTTGGCCTCAAGGAACGTTTTTCTTTGCCAAGAATGTTATTCTGAAAAATGTTCTTTAGGTTTATGCAATTTGCCTTTTAGTAGGATGGAAAATACATTGTTTTGAGACCATGTAACTCTAGATTACAGTATGGTGGACCACCAACATGTTGAAATGGGTATTTCTCAATTATTCAAAAATTATTTGACATGGAAAATCATGTGAAATACTTCCCACTGGTTGGATAAGAGTTGTAACCATATCCATATAGAAAATTTCAATCTATGTACCAAGAAATCATACCCTGTAACACAAGGAAGCTTTTTACTTATACTTCGATAATTTGTTAGGATCCTTTCTAGCTATATGTTAAATTGAATTAATTGAGCTTTTCTCTCACATTTGGATTCTTTGGAAATTTTCATTTTAGCTATTGTTATTCTCCATGCAATGTATTTTGTGTGCATCCAATGACTACTAGAAGCATATACATAATTGTACTTTCTACCTTTAGGTTCTCTATGTTGTTAAGTATTCACCTCATTAGTCACTCACTTATCAAACAATGCTTGACTTTTCAGCAAATCCAGATATCAAGCACCTTTACTTCACCCATACATTTCTGAAACTGTTGGGTCAATCTTATTTTGTTAGTTTTGAAATGAGATTATTAAGGAGCGAGCAACGTTTGAAATGGATGTGTGTTTTCCACTTATTATTCATAAGAAACATGGATTGGGTAGGATATCTAGCCATGTAGCATTTGCATCTTATAGTTAATGGAGCCATGGGAGTATGATGTACATTAAGTGTAATTGTGCTTGATACCATTGATTTTTTAGTAAATAATAAATTGGCCACATGCCGAGGAATAAAAGGGTCATCGTGGTAATGTTATAATATCAAACTAATTTGGTCTATTCATGGTTGTATTCTCTAAGTTTTAGCATGACAAAAAAAAATCATGCTTGAAATTTTCAGAGGGGAGTCACCATAATAATATTAGAAGGATGGGATAAGGGAGAGACTATATGAGCAATAGTCTTTTTAATATTTGTGCTATCATTGACGGGAAAAAAAATCTCTGCACAAAAATGATTTTATTTTTGGAAATTCATCAATAATATTTGGTTAAACCTTTCATGCAAACTTAAATTATGTTTTTTAGCATATTTGTAGTGTGCATTTCTCAAACACACAATAAATTTTCACATTAATAGGAATTTTATTAATCTTATGAGATAAATACAAAGGGGTGAGCTATACATATATGTGTATTATTACTCAGAGAGAATTAAAAAAAATTGTGAATGGCCATGGCTCAAAGGCACCTTCATTCATCATGGATAGGCACCTTGACTCCTTTTTCCATCGATATTCAAGTAGGTTTCCGTCTCTGAGCTCTCATTTATGCTACTACCGTCTCCAAGTTTTCCTTGCATCTCCCATGTTTGTGTCCTCACTACAACATTCATTGTTTTAATGGGATACATTTGGAAGATAAAAAATCACAATGATTCATCTCCACTTCCAATTTTTCCAAAAAAAGACAAAATACAATAGAAAATGAAACATTTATAGAATTTACAAAAGGTAAAGCAACTAGGTGCTTATTACAAAGTTTGGCAAGGATCCAATTTGGATCATAACTACTGCTATTCTAACTATTGTATTTGTATAGTGATTTTCACCATTCTTTTAGTGATTGAATTTGCTTTTCATTGTATCTCTACGTTACCTGCTTTGCTAATGTTATCTTTCATTTTATTCTCAAAATAATTAGGATCACAACATCAATAACATTAAACCCCATCTTATACACTTCTAAAAATCAACTCAAGCTCTAAAAATGATTTTGAAGCATGTTATAATCCAATACAAATACCATTTGTAGGAGGAACTTTTCCCCTATTAGCAACTTGTGCAAGAAGACCTTTTATAGCAATATGAATCCATACAACTATTGAACCAATTTGACTCTGTTACCCTTTTTCTACATGGATCTGCACCACCAATGCCTCCTTTGCCTCCTCTCAAAATAATATTTCCTACTCTCCTTATCATTGCACTAATGTCTCATTTCCCAAATACCTTGACTCTCTCCCTTAATAGATGAAAATAATTAGGTTTCATGTTGCTTAATAGGATTTTATATTCCAAGATCGCAGCGAGAGGAGTACACGTCCGTCAGCAGAGACCGGAACACGAGGTTTTCAAGCCCAGTTCACCGGCCAATCCGAAGGTTATTGTCCTTTTTTTCTCGGCCCAGGTGTACACGTGGATAACGGCGTTTTTCCACCAGAAACTAAATCATCACTATACTGCATACTTCAGACATTCTTTAACTTCTTGTTTTTCTTAGGGCAAATTTGTTTTTTTGGATTTAATCAACCATTTTTAATACAAAACAATTTTGAGGTGTTATCAATTCTAYAATAACACTTTCAAGATCTATTGTAAGCTTCATTGTGTGTATATAAGACATCAACGCGACTCATGGTTTTTTTTTTTCTAACTAGTGAAATTTCCTCCTTTTAWGGTTTTTATAAAATTAAGATTAWTTTTYKGAGATTGAATAATTATGATGAATCAATTTWTATAGCTGAGTATGGTTGGYAAATAAGGTTCARCACCTTTAAATTAAAAATAAAAAATAAAAAATAAAAAAGATATTAATTATTTAGAATTTAGAATATAAATTTGTTAAATTCAAATTTAAAATAAATTAAAAATAAAAAATAAAAAAGATATTAATTATTTAGAATTTAAAATATAAATTTGTTAAATTCAAATTTAAAATAAAGAAAAGAATTATTCATATTTTTAAAATTTCTTYCTTATTTAAATTAATGACTATTTTGTTATTACGAGGGTTTTGTATTTTTKKKGGAATTTATAAATTTATAAATTTATAARATTATTTAATATTTTCTAAATATCTTCATGATTATTATGTTTCATTTTGATTTATTGAATTTTAAATTGTTTTATTGTATGGAAGAYAATGATTGCTCACTTGAAATGAACTTTGAATTATCAGAGTTTATCATGTTTTATTTTTTCTAGCTATTGAAATTTCTTGTTTTTTAAGGTTTTTATAATTATTTATGAAAAGAATTAAGATAATTTTTTGGAGATTGAATAMTTATGATGGGTCAATTTATATAGKTGAGTATTTTTAGTAGATAAGTTTTGYCATCTTCAATTTTTTTAAGCAYTATATTAAGAATTTARAATATTTGTCATTTTCAATTTTTTAAAGCATTATATTAAAAATTTAGAATAATCAYCACCTTTAATTWTTWTTTTAAARCATTATATTAAAAATTTAGAATATAATCTTGTTAAATTCAAATCTAAAATAAAGAAAAGAATCATCAATATTTCTAACTTAACATTGAAAACTCTAAGTCGGTTCTTTATTTAAATCAATGAATATTTCTATCTTAACATTGAAAATTATGTAAGTTAGTTCCTTATATAAATCAATGATTACTTTATTGTTATCAACGTTTTGTGTTTTTTTTGGAATTTATATATTTATAAGATTATTTAATATTTTCTAAATGTCTTTATGATTATTATCTTTAAATTTGATTTATTTAACTTGAAGTTGTTTCATTGTATGGAAGAAGGTGAATGAACTTTGAGTTATCACAGTTTATTATGTTTTAGTTTTTCTAACTATTGAATTTTTTTCCTTTTCTTTTTAAGGGTTTTATAATTATTTATGAAAATAATTAAGATGATTTTTTGGAGATTGAATAATCATGATGGGTTAATTTATATAGGTGAGTATCCTTGGTAAATAAGTTTTTTCATCTTTAATTTTAATTTTTTTTTTAAAGAACTATATTAATAATTTAGAATATAAACTTATTAGATTCAAATCTAAAATAAAGAAAAGAATCACCAATATTTCTAACTTAACCTTGAAAACTGTGTAAGTTTGTTCCTTATTTAAATCAATGAATATTTCTAATTTAACATTGAAAACTCTTTAACTTCCTTTCTTATTTAAATCAATGACTATTTTGTTGTTGTGAGGGTTTTGTGTTTTTTTTTTGAATTTATAGATTTATAAGAATTTTTTAAATGTCTTGATGATTATTATTTTCAACTTTGATTTATTGAATTTTAAGATCTTTCATCGTATGAAAGACCATGATTTCTCTTCACTTGAAATGAACTTTGAGTTATCAGAGTTTATCATGTTTTATTTTTTCTAACTATTGAAATTTTTTCCTTGTCTTTTTAAGGTTTTTATAATTATTTATGAAAAGAATTAAGATAATTTTTTGGAAATTGATTAATCATGATGGGTCAATTTATATAGGTGAATATCCTTGGTAGATAAGTTTATCCACCTTCAAACTAATAAAAAAACACTATATTAACAATTTAGAATATAAACTTGTTAAATTCAAATCTAAAATAAAGAAAATAATCACCAATCTTTCTAACTTAACATTGAAAACCTAGTAAGTTGGTTTTTTATTTAAATCAATGACTATCTTGTTGTTATGAGGGTTTTGTATTTTTTGTTGGAATTTATATATTTATAAGATTGTTTAATATTTTCTAAATGTCTTGATGATTATTATCTTCAACTTTGATTTATTGAATTTTAAGATGTTTGTGTATGGAAGACAATGATTGCTCTTCACTTGAAATGAACTTTGAGTTATTAGAGTTAAGAAAAGGAGCATGTAAAAAAATGGATAATTTCAAAAAAAAAAAAAATTATTTATTTTTTAAATTTGATAATTTTTTTATTAAAAATTATAATTCTAGTTGATTGAAACTTTGTCTTAAGAGATTCAACCATAATATTTTATTTCAACTAATAAATTTATCACTATTATATGTTTTATATATATGAAATATATATTATATATGTTTTAATATATAATTATATATACATATATAATATATGTTTTAATAAAATAATAATAATAATCTATTTTTAAGATCACAGTCAAGCGAGACATCAAATTGGTGTATGAGACCTTCTTCGCCTGGTAAAGTCTACGAAGGTATACATACCCTACCCCCTTCTGGATTTGAACTTGTGACCTCTTTGAAGGAAACACATGTTTTTCTTTGTAAGTAAGAGGGTTTTAATTTATAAAGTTCCTGCTAGAGGCAAAAAGGTTCCAAGATACATAGACGGTCTTTTGTTGTGGTGACAGGGCTGCCCCAACAGAGGGGAAACCAACCCAGTCAACAACCTAGTCAGCATTTTCTTATACTGTAAGCTATAAAAATGAGAAATTGACACATCATCCCTGGGCTGCCCCAGCAGAGGAGAAACCAACCCAATCAACAGCCTAGGCATTGTGTTCATAACTGTAAACTAAAAAAAGGAGAAACTGACACATTGACAGATCATGACAAAGCAGAACCTGACACTTCAGCATGCTAGACACCGGGCACGTAGCCTGGCCAGGTGGCGCAAAGATCCCCTGGCCACGGTTCCTCCTCGATCCAAGCTGTGCCTTCGCCCCACTGCGTCTTGAGCTGCTCCTTGGTCTCTGCACCTGGGCTATTCCTCGTATCGTCCTTCTTTTCCACGGCAGCCTTCTCCCCTCATTCTAGAGCCGGCCTTGCTGCACTCTAATTCACATTATCCTCGCCTATATTAGCTACCTCCGGCATGGGGGTGTCCTCAGTTGGCGCGGCGCCCTCCTTGGCAGGGACTGAGGGTGAAAGCACTGTCTCAGAAAGTGAAGAGAGGATATGTAGAAATTGCGCCACCTTTTCATCGGTGAGCTGCAACCTGAAATGTAAATCCTCTACCCCTTGGCGGAGCTCGAACACGAGACCATAAAGAATGGCTAGCTTGTCTGTCAGCTGGTCGTCGATGGTGGATTCAGAAGTGGGGGTGTTGGGGTGGCCAGGCTGCCGTGCAGGGGGAGACTGGTCGACCCCTCTCATTCCAGTGAATAGGAGATGCCGAATCGTGCCAGGAAGCCGAGGAACTAGTTCCTGGCATATGGAGTTTACAGTCGACAAATTGAGAGAGGTAAAGTCGTGAGTTTCAGCTTGGTTGATGTCTAGATCAGTGGGAGGCGAGTTGGACAGAGAAAGGGAGGGTCGGTGCGGTTTCCATGGAGAGCCCCGTCGCGGCCTCCCTCTCGGGCGTTCTTTGCGTCGAGGCATGGTACTCGCATGGCGATGGTCGTGGTGGTAAGGGGTAAGAGGAGCCTCCGAGAACCAGAAATCACAATCTGGGGAAAGCCATGGCTGCGGAATGGAGAGCCGATCGAACCAACTGCAGAGACAATAAACCAAAGTCGGTAGCAGCGCAATAAATCCGAGTAGGGGCTGAGTGTGGGCAAGTACTTGCCTTCCCATCGACATAAGGGAATTTTAATGCAGTGGAGGAGTGGCGGCCGGTGGCACGAGCCTGTCACATGGCTTCGTGCCCCGTTGGCATGTGCCCGCTCCACTTGCGCGCCATGTGGATTGCCATAACACCCCATTCTGGGGAGCATCCGCCGTTCTAGCTTGGCAAATGCATTATTGAAGAATTGGATGATTGGGTTCCAGGGCTGAGTTACAGAGGAGTTCCGAGTCACTCCAGTTGATGCCTATATTTGCCAGATTGTCTGCCACCTGATTCGCGTTCCTTCTGACGTGGGATGGGATGATGGTTAGCCCTGGATGTAAAGAATCGGCTATGGTCTGCAGCCCATGCAAGAGTCTCCATCTCAGCGAGATTCTATCCGGATTGGATCCGTTTATAATTTTCCTTAGCATGTTGATGATAATTAAAGAATCACCCTCAACGACTAACTTGTTGAAGTTGTTTTGAATGGTGATTTGCAGTCCCCTGGTAAGACCCCTCAGTTCTGCTGCATTGTTCATGGAGTGGCCAATGGGACCCGCACTGATGAGGATGATGTGCCCAAGGGTGTCGCGAAGGACAAATCCGTAGCCCGCTGGTCCTGGATTGCCCTTAGAGGCCCCATCAAAGTTTAGCTTGAGGAAGCCTTCGGGAGGAGGGGACCAAAAGGAAGGGCTGCTGGGGGAGAGGGGTCGAACGGGAGAAGGTCGATCCTGCAAAGGAGGAGATGGAGTCCAGAACCGAACAAGGAGGAGACGAGCACCTTGATTCAGGACAAGTAAGGAAGAGCCTCCTCTTCTATCCATTAAGATGAGCAAGGAAGCGTCTCCTCTTCTATCCATTAAGAATAGAGCTGAGCTTCTGAGTGACAACATTGATCTGGTTCTATGAACTAGATCCAACCAACTTTGTTTAACTTTGTTTTTGGGTTTGGAAACATACCTACATTCGATCAAGGGTTTAAGTACCACCAATACAAGACATAGGCATTGAAGTTGTAAGGGACACAGAGGTAAAGCCTCCATCTAGAGTTTTTAATTTAATTTTTGTTATGGGTGTGGTTGGGAGGTTTCATTACTTCAGGTGCAGTGATAACCTATCATTTCCTTCCCAGCCAGTGAGCGATCTTGAAGAGTGAGTGCATCAAAGCTATCTTCCTCTCCCTCCTGAGTGCATTAACAATATCTTCTTCTCCCTCCCAAGTTGTGCAAGCATGTTTCCCAACCTGCACACATAAATCCAACTATCATAATTATATTTACCCTCCACTCTATCTAATTCATTCTTTTTGTTACCTTCAATTTTTCTTTTTGGTAAGCTTGAGTGCTCTAACTAGCTTCTTACTTCGTGTACGGTCTGGTCTTGACCTTGGTAGTTATATCGTTCTTGTATTGGTACTTGACATAACTTAACCGAGACAAAATGGTTTTGGTAAAAAATTGTGTTCGAAGGTCCACCTAGTCATCCAGACCTCACGTTTCCGCGACACCAACCTCTTGAAAAAAAACATAAAAGAAAAATGTATAGAAAACCCAACACAACTGAGCTTCCACAATAATTGAATCGACTACAAGATGATTTTCAGAACAAGCAATTGGCCTTTGTTCCTTAACATTTACCCGACGTTCCTGGATATGCTCCAATGATACCAATGGTTC
>ML831180.1:36345-48343 GCA_009831015.1 Picea engelmannii
ATATATATATATATATATATATATATATATATAATAAATATGTAGTTATTTATTATCTAAGGGACGCATCCTTTCATGTATGGTCACCATATGTTCTCTATATATGAAACACTCATAATTGTAATAATATATTCACATACAATATGTAACGACTCCATCATTACAACTATAAGAGAAACATAAAGTGCAATTTAAAAAAAAAGGGGGGGGAAGACATCAACGATTATGGCTAAACAACACTTCTGATGGTGGGCACCATGCCCGCTGAACAAGTAGCAGACAACTACGACTCCATGCATTGGCACAAGAAAAATTGGACGAAACATGCTTAAAACAACAAGGAGGAACGACTACCCACCCGACCCAATAAGACCACGCCTACAAGCTAAGGGACAAAATCCTCACCCAACATAACAACATTGATGACCAATGAATAGAACCTCAAGGCGCAAGAACCAAAGGTATGAAGGCGTTACAACCTAAGTGCTAAAAGCAACTCACATCGATCAACAACACCCACACGGAAATCACATACGTTGGCCAAGTTATCCTTCACCTCTATTCCTTAGGGTGCACAATGATTCCCTCATCAGGAATCATGTCGTCCCCTGGTGATAGGTACGACTATAAACTTGGTGCGACACATCCTATCTAGACCAAGGACTCTAGATAATTCCGACGTGCAAGGAGTCGAATACTGACAAAAGGCTACACCCATACCCCAAGAAACATGTTGACAAGACCCAAGATGACTACAGTCAAAGGAGAAGCTCAAGCTAATACTTGACTCCGCCAACAACCGATGCAATAACTAATAAGCCATACGTCTAAGTGCGAAGGTCGAACTGTTACCAAGCAACTAAGGTCATAAATGTTATCATAATGCGCACTAAGAAAGGAACTTAACCAAATCAAATATGCTTATCCACAATTATAAACTTGTTAAGCCCTAAATAGTGGCTCATTACCCCTTAATTGGGGCATATTACATTAGTAATGTTATTTTATTTATGTTGGCTTTATTCCATTAGTTGTAATTATACCTCCTAGTCTCCTATATATACCAAGGAGACATTTTCATTTAGAAACATCTTGTAATTGTACATTTATGTGGGCATAAGGAGGTTGCCCCCTCGAAGAAGCTTATTATTTGAATTTCTCTCTTTTTCAAGGTGTTGAGTACTTATTCTGAGGTTTTTCAATGCTATATTGATATTTGGTTCTTAAAATATGGTATCAGAGCTCAAGGTCTTGGGGTTTCACTGCTACATCTGAGACATTGTGGAATTTTCACTATAAATTTTTTTCTACAACGTTTCAAAAGGAACGGCTTGGAATGTATTTAGTAGATGGATCAAGGTACGTTCGGTTAAAATTTTAGCTACTGAGGTACTTTCGGAGGTACAGCCTGTGTAAGATAGGGTTATGGAATCATCCTGAACTGAGTCATTGCGGAATTTTTACTATAACAAATTTTCTGTAATGTTTCAGACCCTGAACTCTAGGTTGGACCCATCTCTAGGTCATGTGGATGAAGTGACATGGATGGGGGAAATAATTTTGGGCATGGGGTTCATGACATACAAGGGATCGTAGTGTCTCATTTATGGGTTCCTTTTTAGAAGGTGTGTTACACCTTCATTTTCAATGCAACCTTTTTCCAAGCCCATTTATTTCCTTTTGTTATTTTAAGATCTTTCTTGGTTTAAAACAAGGTGGGGATTCTACCTAATCATGAAAAATAATTCCCACCTTGACTCTAACCTAGTCACATTATGCTTCCCCAAGTTGAAGAGAATGTGAGGGGCTTCTACCTAAGCATGGAAAACATTTCCCACACACGCTCCACCTTGGTTGACATTTGTGTTAATTATTTTTTATGGGTCCCATCAATTTCATATGAGAGACATTTCATTGTCCTAAGGATACATGGGAGAGAATATATAAGGTTCATTATTGGATTTTATCTTTTTCCAATTACAAGCGTCTAGGCCTTCAACCCCTTCTTCCCATGAAATGAGGGACAATCCCTTCTTGGTTCAGTACACTGGAAAATCCCAAAAGATAAGGAGATGAGGGTATGAAGTGTGGAAAGTGGCAAGTATGGTCGGGAACAACACAATGTCCAGTCAAGGGGACCTCTCAGTAGAAAACCTATCCCTAATGGTGACCACTTACTGGGGTGCAATGTCAACCACCAAGATGAAACATGGAAAAGAGAATAATTTCCAAGTATATGTTACATAAAAAAAATAAGTTTTAAATGAAACAAAATCAAATGCCTCAAACAGTGAAATAACACTCACCATAATACTTGACTTGTACCTCATGGAGAAACACCCAATGTCTTCCAGAAACTAGCTGATGTGGTGGATACCCTCATGATAAAACTTAGATCTCTGGTGGTGAGGTGGTCCTTTACCTATGCAAGTGGATGCTATCAGCCATATGCCTCTCGGTACTCCATGTGTACAACCTGAGGGCCATGAGAAATCATCTCCTTAGTTATCCCTAGGAAGTGGGGATACCAGGTCTCTTAGACAACTACTTCTAGCTCCTTCAAGGCCTCTTCCTTTACTAACCAAATCCTGATATAGCTTAGCAGTAACTTCAGTGATCCTCTCCTCTTGCCAATTATATATATCAATGAATTTCTTCCCCAACTATAAGAGCTGCAATATCATCCTATATAATTATGCCCTTATAGTGGTAAATAAGTCCTAAAACTTGGAAATATGTTTTTCCATCTCATTTGCTCTTTCCCCCCAATACTATCTTTCTTATTAGATCTTCCCATTGAAGTCTCTCAACTCATCTACTTTATCCCTCTTCAAGGATTTTCTCATGGACAATACTTCAAGGTATCTATATAACCTTATCTAATACCATATGATCCATACATATTATGTCTATGGCCCATCCATATCATCAACATGAATGCTTCTTCAATTGGTGTTTGTTTTTATAATTTGAATTCACTTCCTTTTCGACAACTTCCATAGCCTCTTATTTTACTAATTATTTTTTTTCTTGTTGAAGGTAAATTCTACCAACTAACCAAATATAATTCTACCCATTCACAACACCAAAAAACAAAATTCGACCCAACAATGAAAGGAAATAACCCACTAAGGGAAAATAAACTAGGTAAGTGACTAGAGTTGCCTAGATAGTGAATAACATGCCTTGGGGATGTAAATTTGCCCAGGAAGTAGATAAAATTCCCAAGGGGATGTAAGTTCACCCAGACAATAAGTAAAACACCTAAAGGGATGTGAATTTTCTTAGAGAGTAAATAAAATTTCTAGGGTATGTAAACTCACCCAGGTAGTAAATAAAAACCTAGTGTTATATAAATTCACTTATATAAGTGTAGAATTGAATGTATGGCTTTTTGGAAGAGGAAAAACACCCAATAATTAATAAAATGTTGTGGACGACCTATGGGAAAAGGAAAAACACCTAGTAATACCAATTTGATTCAATGAGTGAGAAAAACCAATATTCTCTTAAACCAATGAATAGAGAAGGATGCCTACATTTTTTTTACAAGACTGATATTGTTGTAGCTTTCATGAAAACATCCACATGCCAAATTGCTTGTAAAATCCAAAAATTTACTCTTGGAATTATTTGTAATTAAATTCTTAAATACTTTGCAGGGATATTTTATAACTCTTCTACACTAACTCTATGGGACATATATACCATGGTATTGTGAATATTGTATGTCATTCTATTTTGCAGTTAATAAAGAAGAATATCAAGATAAACTGAGATTGAGCCCTCATAGGGGCTATGATGCCACAAGAGGGGAAAGGTGAGGGGGTATAAGGGGGGTTTATGCCTTAATAATGTACCTTATGATAGCTTGAACCCTCACCCATTTTAAAAATTCAATTTCAAAGAAAAAAAGGAATTTAAAAGGAGTAGAGGAAACAAATTCCTCAATCTAAGCCATAACTCCTAAAATTTAGCAAATTGTCTCCCCTACATTATTGGAACTAGGAAGAGAAGTTGAGTTTGAATTCTTTTACCATTAGGAATGAGAGAAATTTGAATGGGGAGAGGAGAGTTGTTGGGAAAAGAAGTGAAAGATATTTTTTGAGAGTGTAAACATTGAAAAAAGAGAGCCAAGCCCATGATAGACCAACCAAGCATGAATGGAAGCTTGTATCCTTGAGAAAAGACAAGAAACCATAGAAAGTTTTTCTAAAATTGGCATATCATCCCAGAACTTTTATGCACACACTAGATATCATGAGAAGGAAAAGTTTATGAGTTATTGGACAACAAAGAAGGAGGTTCTACTTGTGTTGTGTGGGGCAGGTATGTGGATTCCTTAGTGCTTCTCTATCATCAAGAAATCTGCAATAGAAAATATTGGATTGAATCCAATATCCATAGGTATTTTTCATCCCTTCTTTTCGCTGGTGGTATTCGACTAGGGGGTGGAATCTAATGTGGATTTCCTACAATTGGGTGGAAATCACTAGCTAGTTGTTGGTATGCAAATCTCAATAGATAAGTTTATTTGTATTTTCATGCTTCCCCTTTGTTCCTTTGTCACAAATTAATGAAAATTCATATTTAATTATATGTTTTGTAGTGATTTGCTTGGCTCTGTTCTATACATAGTAATTGATACTCTATAGACAAAATGATATTATAGTTTTGGAAATTCCCTGTATTTCCATGTTTGCTTGCAAAATCATCATCAATTCAGTATAAATCTCACCCAACTGTTAGATGGAAAGTGTTAATGAAGTCTATGTCTGCATTGTAGTTAAATTTGATGCCTGAGCTACCCATAATATATGTATGGGTCGGAAGGAAATATTGCAAGAGAGTATTTTCAGCTAGCTATGTTCATACCTTGGGTGTTGTCATGGGAAATTATTGCTTTTAACCATCATTCAGTGTGATAAAAATAGCTTTGTTTACGAAACGAGCTCCACCTTTGGTGTAGATTCCATGACTAAAATATATATTCTGTCAAACTCACACATGACTTTGCACCTAGTCTTGTCCATTGAGATATGTTTCTTGGGATAAACAGTCTTAGCTTAGTCAACTAGAAGATACTAGAAGATCACAATGTAATTGGCCACACTAACACAACATCATTTTTCCAGTGGGATCAAGTTCAGGTTTCCATGAAAATTTCTCACTCGATTTACCACTTGAACACAACCTGCTCGACCAAAACAAATTGACATTCTATTCTTGGTCTCATTGTTTGTTCGTTTCCACTCTATCCATGATTTCAGCTATAACTTTTATATTGTTGATATTTCGATATTTGACTACACATTTATTGACCATCTGTTGTGTGCTTTTTTATGTTTCATTTCCCTACTTCAATTATCTTTATGAGAGTTGATAATTCTCTGTAGCTCATTTGTTTTATTTCACTTAGAGAGAACATTCATTTATGAATTTGTTAGAGATGTTAGAATTAAGGGTGAAAGTCTTTTATTGTTTAAATTTTATTCCTAGAAGCACAATCTTCATTTTTTTTGGTTCAAAATTAAAAAAAATAAAATTGTTCCTTCTAAGTAAAAGGGTTCAAACTTTGAAGTTTTCAATTATTTTTGCATCATTGATTTTGAAATATACAAAATTCTTCAAAATGCATTTGTTTTAGGCTTTATCGGAACCTAAATTATTATTTTTGTTAGGATTTTCTCCAGTGGCTCTTAATCCAACCTGAAACTCAAGAACCCAAACACGATTTTGATGACTCTCTAGGTCGATCTCTAGAATCTAGATAGTTTATTTTGATTATACTTGGTTGACAAGGAGATACAAAGGTAGTGGTATCAAGGATCACTATTATTTTTTTCTTTTCATCCTCTTCTTGCATATATCATTGTCTAGATAATCGGTGCATATCATGGAAATCCTATTAACCATAAAAATACATGAAGTGAATAAGTAGGAAGGAAAATTTATGGGTTGTACTAGTAGATTAGTTTGGAGTTGAGGAAATCAAATTATTGTTATTTCTTGGCCTCAAGGAATGTTTTTCTTTGCCAAGAATGTTATTCTAAAAAATGTTCTTTAGGTTTATGCAATTTGTCTTTTAGTAGGATGGAAAATACATTGTTTTGAGACCATGTAACTCTAGATTACAGTATGGTGGACCACCACCATGTTGAAATGGGTATTTCTCAATTATTCAAAAATTATTTGGCATGGAAAATCATGTGAAATACTTCCTATTGGTTGGATCAGAGTTGTAACCATATCCATATAGAAAATTTCGATCTTTGTACCAAGAAATCATACCCTGTAACACAAGGAAGTTTTGTACTTATACTTCGATAATTTGCTAGGATCCTTTCTAGCTATATGTTAAATTGAATTAACTGAGGTTTTCTCTCACATTTGGATTCTTTGGAAAAAATCATTTTAGCTATTGTTGTTCTCCATGCAATGTATTTTGTACATCCAATGACTACTAGAAGCATCTACATAATTGTACTATCTACCTTTAGGTTCTCTATGTTGTTAAGTATTCACCTCATTAGTCACTCACTTATCAAACAATGCTTGACTTTTCAGCACATCCAGATATCAAGCACCTTTACTTCACCCATACATTTCTGAAATTGTTGGGTCAATCTTGTTTTGTTAGTTTTGAAATGAGATTATTAAGGAGCGAGCAACGTTTGAAATGGATGTGTGTTTTCCACTTCTTATTCATAAGAAACATGGATTGGGTAGGATATCTGGCCATGTAGCATTTGCATCTTATAGTTAATGGAGCCATGGGAGTACGATGTACATTAAGTGTAATTGTGCTTGATACCATTGATTTTTTAGTCAATAATAAATTGGCCACATGCCGAGGAATAAAAGGGTCATTGTGGTAATGTTATAATATCAAACTAATTTGGTCTATTCATGGTTGTATTCTCTAAGTTTTAGCGTGACAAAAAAAATCATCCTTGAAATTTTCAGAGGGGAGTCACCATAATAATGTTAGAAGGATGGGATAAGGGAGAGACTATATGAGCAATAGTGTTTTTAGTATTTGTGCTATCATTGATGGGAAAAAAAATCTTTGCACAAAAACGATTTTATTTTTGGAAATTCATCAATAATCTTTGGTTAAACCTTTCATGCAAACTTAAATTATGTTTTTAGCATATGTGTAGTGTACATTTCTCAAACACACAATAAATTTTCACATTAATAGGAATGTTATTAATCTCATGAGATAAATACAAAGGGGTGAGCTATACACATATGTGTATTATTATTCAGAGAGAATTAAAAAAAATTGCAAATGGCCATGGCTCAAAGGCACCTTCATTCATCATGGATAGGCACCTTGACTCCTTTTTCCATCAGGTTTCTGTCTAGCTCTCATTTATGCTACTACCGTCCCCAAGTTTTCCTTGCATCTCCCATGCTTGTATCCTCACTACAACATTCATTGTTTTAACATTTGGAAGGTAAACCATCACAATAATTCATCTCCACTTCCAATTTTTCCAAAAAAAGACAAAATACAATAGAAAATGAGATGTTTATAAAATTTACAAAAGGTACAAAGTTTGACATTACCTTTTTTACTAATGTTATCTTTCATTTTATTCTCAAAATAATTAGGATCACAACATCAATGACATTAAACTCCATCTTGTCCACTTCTAAAAACTCAACTCAAGTTCTGGAAATGATTTTGAAGCATGTTATAATCCAATACCGTTTGTAGGAGGAACTTTTCCCTTATTAGCAACTTAAGCATGTTATAATCCAGTACTATTTGTAGGAGGAACTTTTCCCCTATTAGCAACTTGTGCAAGAAGACCTTTTATAGCAATATGAGTCCATACAACTATTGAACCAATTTGACTCTATTACCCTTTTTCTACATGGATCTGCACCATGCCTCCTTTGCCTCCTCTCAAAATAATATTTCCTACTCTCGTTATCATTGCACTCATGTCTCATTTCCCAAATACCTTGACTCTCTCCCTTAATAGATGAAAAGAATTAGGTTTCATGTTGCTTAATAGGATTTTATATTCCAAGATCGCAGCGAGAGGAGTACACGTCCGTCAGCAGAGACAGGAACACGAGGTTTTCAATCCCTGTTCACCGGCCAATCCGAAGGTTATTGTCCTTTTTTTCTCGGCCCAGGTGTACACGTGGATAACGGCGTTTTTCCACCAGAAACTAAATCATCATTATACTGCATACTTCAGACATTCTTTAACTTCTTGTTTTTCTTAGGGCAAATTTGTTTTTTTGGATTTAATCAACCATTTTTAATACAAAACAATTTTGAGCTGTTATCAATTCTACAATAACACTGTTATCAATTCTGCAATAACACTTTCAAGATCTATTGTAAGCTTCATTGTGTGTATATAAGACATCAACGCGACTCATGGTTGTTTTTTTTTTTAACTAGTGAAATTTCCTCCTTTTAAGGTTTTTATAAACTTAAGATTATTTTTTGGAGATTAAATAATTATGATGAATCAATTTTTATAACTGAGTATGGTTGGTAAATAAGGTTCAGCACCTTTAAATTAAAAATAAAAAATAAAAAAGATATTAACTATTTAGAATTTAGAATATAAATTTGTTAAATTTAAATTTAAAATAAAGAAAAGAATTATTCATATTTTTAAATTTTTTTCCTTATTTAAATTAATGACTATTTTGTTATTAAGAGGGTTTTGTGTTTTTTTTGGAATTTATAAATTTATAAGATTATTTAATATTTTCTAAATATCTTCATGATTATTATTTTTCATTTTGATTTATTGAATTTTAAATTGTTTTATTGTATGGAAGACAATGATTGCTCATTTGAAATGAACTTTGAATTATCAGAGTTTATCATGTTTTATTTTTTCTAGCTATTAAAATTTCTTGTTTTTTAAGGTTTTTATAATTATTTATGAAAAGAATTAAGATAATTTTTTGGAGATTGAATAATCATGATAGGTCAATTTATATAGGTGAGTATCCTTGGTAGATAAGTTTTGCCACCTTTAATTTTTTTTAAGCACTATATTAAGAATTTAAAATATTTGTCATTTTCAATTTTTTTAAAGCACTATATTAAGAATTTAGAATAATCACCATCTTTAATTTTTTTTTTAAAGCATTATATTAAAAATTTAGAATATAATTTTGTTAAATTCAAATCTAAAATAAAGAAAAGAATCATCAATATTTCTAACTTAACATTGAAATTTATGTAAGTTAGTTCCTTATATAAATCAATGACTATTTTATTGTTATCAAGGTTTTGTGTTTTTTTTGGAATTTATATATTTATAAGATTATTTAATATTTTCTAAATGTCTTTATGATTATTATCTTGAAATTTGATTTATTTAACTTGAAGTTGTTTCATTGTATGGAAGAAGATGAATGAACTTTGAGTTATCACAGTTTATCAAGTTTTAGTTTTTCTAATTATTGAATTTTTTTCCTTTTCTTTTTAAGGGTTTTATAATTATTTCTTTTAGTTTTTCTAATTATTGAATTTTTTTCCTTTTCTTTTTAAGGGTTTTATAATTATTTCTGAAAATAATTAAGATGATTTTTTGGAGATTGAATAATCATGATGGGTTAATTTATATAGGTGAGTATCCTTGGTAAATAAGTTTTTTCATCTTTAATTTTAATTTTTTTTTAAAGAACTATATTAATAATTTAGAATATAAACTTGTTAAATTCAAATCTAAAATAAAGAAAAGAATCACCAATATTTCTAACTTAACCTTGAAAACTGTGTAAATTTGTTCCTTATTTAAATCAATGAATATTTCTAACTTAACATTGAAAACTCTCTAACTTCCTTCCTTATTTAAATCAATGACTATTTTGTTGTTATCAGGGTTTTGTGTTTTTTTTTGGAATTTATAGATTTATAAGAATTTTTTAAATGTCTTGATGATTATTATCTTCAACTTTAAGATGTTTCATCGTATGAAAGACCATGATTTCTCTTCACTTGAAATGAACTTTGAGTTATCAGAGTTTATCATGTTTTATTTTTTCTAATTATTGAAATTTCTTCCTTATCTTTTTAAGGTTTTTATAATTATTTATGAAAAGAATTAAGATAATTTTTCGGAGATTGAATAATCATGATGGGTCAATTTATATAGGTGAGTATCCTTGGTAGATAAGTTTATCCACCTTCAAACTAATAAAAAAACACTATATTAACAATTTAGAATATAAACTTGTTAAATTCAAATCTAAAATAAAGAAAAGAATCACCAATATTTTTAACTTAACATTGAAAACCTAGTAAGTTGGTCTCTTATTTAAATCAATGACTATCTTGTTGTTATGAGGGTTTTGTGTTTTTTTTTGGAATTTATATATTTATAAGATTGTTTAATATTTTCTAAATGTCTTGATGATTATTATCTTCAACTTTGATTTATTGAACTTTAAGATGTTTCAGTGTATGGAAAACAATGATTGCTCTTCACCTGAAATGAACTTTGAGTTATTAGAGTTAAGAAAAGGAGCGTGTTAAAAAATAGATAATCTCAAAAAAAAATCATTTATTTATTTTTTAAATTTGGTAATTTTTTTATTAAAAATTATAATTCTAGTTGATTGAAACTTTGTCTTAAGAGATTCAACCATAATATTTTATTTCAACTAATAAATTTACCACTATTATATGTTTTATATATATGAAATATATATTATATATGTTTTAATATATAATTATATGTACATATATAATATATATTTTAATAAAATAATAATAATAATAATAATTTACTTTTAAGATCACGGTAAACCAAATTGGTGTATGAAGTCTACGAAGGTATACATATCTTACCCCCTTCTAGATTTGAACTTGTAACTTTTTAGAAAGAAACACATGTTATTAACCATTAAACCCACTTAAAATATATAAAAACATATATAAAAAGTTTTCACTATGAAAATGATTAATATTAATATATAATTTTGTATTAGTTTCAATAAAACATATTCTCTCTTATTTTATTTTAAAAATAAAATAATAAAATGTAATCTTTCTTTAGAGAGATTATTATATAAATAGGTAGATATTCGAGCCATAGAGTTAACATGATGCACTCGCGACAGTGTCATGGAAAACAAATAGCGTATGTATATATGTAACGTTAATAAATTAGGACACTTTGAAGCTTTTCAACTTTTGTTTCAATTTCAAATTAGCTCTTACTAGTCCCTGCACTTCGCGCTAAGGGATTTAGTAATCAATTATGTGTTTTCGCGCTAAGGGACTTAGTAATCAATTATGTGTTTTCGTATTAGTTTGGTTCAAAAATCGAGGACCTTTTCTTGTTTTAAGGTAAGGTTTTGAGAAATCATGCAATTAAACTTGAAAATCCATATCATTTGACTTAAGTTTCGAGTTGGAGGTTTTATTTGGCCTCTTCCAGAGACGGAAGAGAAAAATACTTTAGCTTTAAATCAATTTCAAGCACACCTTCAAACAAAGATTTCATGAGTAATTTTTCAAGTCAAGTAATGCTAGAACTAAGTCTAGCATTACTTCCATCACATTAAATGCTATATCGTTTTTGGAATAGCTTAAGCAAAATTTTCACAAATTGAATAGAAAGTGACACATACTCCCTACAAATGTTTTGCTTCATGCATAGTTATGCGCATTGTCTCCCATAGCTATGACACCTACTATGCAAACCTACTATGCAAGTTGTCCTGCCTAGTTATCACACCTTCATTCAAGACGAGCACCTTGATTCAGGACAAGTAAGGAAGAGCCTCCTCTTCTATCCATTAAGATGAGCAAGGAAGGGTCTCCTCTTCTATCCATTAAGAACATAACTGAGCTTCTGAGCGACAACATTGATCTGGTTCTATGAACTAGATCCAACCAACTTTGTTTAACTTTGTTTTTGGGTTTGGAAACATACCTACATTCGATCAAGGGTTTAAGTACCACCAATACAAGACATAGGCATTGAAGTTGTAAGGGACACAG
>ML831181.1:0-16281 GCA_009831015.1 Picea engelmannii
TACTACCAAAAACCACATGGCAATGCATGGGAGAACCTACACTGGGATACTCAACTGTTCAATTAAAACTAGCAAATCAACATAGAGTTCTACCAATAGGTAGACTGAAAGGGGTAACCATAGATCTAGATGGGGTGTGCACTAAGGTAGACTTTGAAGTCATCGAAATAGTAGATGGTACAACACCTTACCCAGAGCTACTTGGTCTGGATTGGACGTTCGAAAACCAGGCCATAATTAACTTGAAAACCAGAAAAATGACATTTGAGTCAGGAGACTACAGGGTTATAGCCCTACTCGACCCATCAGAAGGTGGGAGGTTCATAGAACCCACTTGCCTAAATCTAGACGAAATCCACCAGTTGTACAGAACAACTGCGCGCAATGTAGACTATATAAACCCAACTGCAGACGAGATACTCAGTTGGCAGAGAATTACTTCATGCACAACAGACTCAGACATGGGGTTAGAAAACTGGCAACAAAGACTACACGAAGTATCCACAAGAAGGTGTACAAGAATAGACCGCATAGTAATATGGCTTGGCGCAGAAATCAGAGAACCACCCAGTTTTCACGGACTAAATGATTTGGAAACATTCTTGACACAATACGAAGACGAAGTCTTAGAGAACCAGAGACTATTAGCACTAGATTTAGCACTAAAGGCTACACCCACAAGATGGTGGGGTACGCATAAAGAGACTATCACATATTGGTACCAATGCAAACAATTACTGCGCTTAAGGTTCGACATAGAATAGATATGGAACAATCGACAAAAATATGATGGACTAGGAATGCCAACAGAACACTTGGAGGCATGTAAAACACTATGGAAAATGACGCCACCAGAAGAATGGTCTCACCACTTCAGTCATACTTTAGAAGGCATACCAGCGAATTGGTATATATACCAGGAAATGTGAAAAGGAACCAAGACATGGGTGACACTCCAACAGAACCTTACAGTCACTTTCTCATTCGAGCATGAGAACCCCAACATAGAAACAACCCTGAAATGGATCAGAGATGTCATATTCATTACAGAACCAAAAGTGGAAGTTATCACAAAGGTACAACGACGGAATAAGCAGACAGTCAAGGAACTGTTATCATGCTACTAGGTACAGGAAGAAGCACCAGATGAAAATGATCCATGCAATATTCATATAGAAGAAGTCGAAGGCGAGAGAGAGGTGGAAGGACCACCCTTAGAGGTCATATCTGCGCCAATCAAGATCAAGAAGGTTAACATAGGGACTGTAGGGACCGCTGAGCAGCCCAAAATGGCCAGCATTGGAGATTATTGGGATGAAAAGACACTAGAAAGCATCACAGAATTGTTGCGCGAATACAACAAACTTTTTCCCATAACCTTTACAGAGATGAAAGGAATAGCCGAAGAATTAGGATAAATGAAGATACCACTCAGACCTAATGCGAGGCCCATTAAATAATGACCATACAGACTGAACCCCATCTACAAATAGAAATTCAAAGACGAGATCAACAAGATGCTCGAGGTCGACATCATCGAACTATTCGAAGAATCAGAATGGATAAGCCCAATGGTAGTACAGGACAAGAAACAGGGAAGAGGGATTACGATATGTGTTGACCTGAGGAAGTTGAACGATGCCTGCTTACACGACCCATTCCCCACACCATTCACAGATGAAGTACTAGAGAACGTAGGAGGACATGAAGCCTATTCATACACCGATGGATTCTCGGGATATCATCAAATTAAGATAGCACAAGAGGATAGACACAAGACCACATTTGCGACATAATGGGGATCTTATCAGTACAAAGTCATGTCGTTTGGATTGAAGAATGCACATGTGATATTATTCAGAGTGGTCATCGCAACATTTAAGGAATTCATCCACCAATTTCTTGAAGTCTACCTGGATGATTGGACGGTTTATAGCCTGTTAAAAAACCATGTGGAATTTTTATGCATGATGTTAGAACGATGCAGACAGTGCCAGATATCACTGAATATCAAGAAATGCATATTTGGAACACCATTTGGGATACTACTAGGACACATAGTATGAAAATAGGGTTTATTAATGGATCCATCCAAAATCGTATTCATTGTTAACCTACCAACACCAAAAACAATCTGCCAACTAAGAGCAACGTTAAGACATACAGGATACTATAGGAAATTCATCAAAGGCTACGCGCAGATTACAACGCTTATGGAAAAACTGTTAAGGAAGGATACCAAGTACCAATGGAATGGCGAGTGCCAACACGGTCTGGATACCCTGAAGGAAAAGATGGTCACCGCACCAATATTAGTATTTCCAGACTGGGAGAAGACATTCCATGTACATGTAGATGCATCAACAATAGCACTTGGAGCAATTTTAGTGAAACCAGGAGCAGGAGACTTGGATCACCCGATAGCATTCACAAGCAAGAAATTATCAGACTCGGAGCAGAATTGTAATACGACGGAAAGAGAAGGCTTAGCAATGGTTTATGCACTATAGAAATACAGACATTACCTATTGGGAAAACACTTTAAGATGTTTACAGATCACTCAGCCCTGAAATACCTAGTTAACAAGCTAGTGTTGGGGGGGATAATCTATCGATGGTTACTGCTATTTCAAGAATTTGACTTCGAGGTAATAGTCAAAACAGGGAAACTGAATGCAGGGCCTGACCACTTATCAAAGGTCACAAATGGAGAGGAACCAACGAATTTGGAAGACAAATTTCTAGATGCACAGCTCTTCTCAGTACAGATTGTTGACGATTACTTCACAGAGATCATCCAGTACTTGAGCACAGGTACTACGCCACAAGGATATACCACTGCATAGAAACAAAACCTGGTAGTCTATGCAGCTGACTATCAAATGATCGCAGGACATCTATACAAAATGAGCGTAGATATCATCTTACGACGATACGTACTAGACCACGAACGACCAAGAATTTTAGAAGAAGCCCACAAATGAATAGCAGGAGGGAATTATGTAGGAAAAGCTACCGCGTAGAAGGTACTACGCGCAGGATTATGGTGGCCAATGATCCATCGAGACTCGAAAGAATATTTTCAGCAATGTGATGTTTGTCAACGGGTCGACAAACCCAACAAAAGGGACGAGATGCCACTATGAACACAAGTGACACTTCAGGCATTTGAAAAATGGGAAATAGACTTTGTGGGACCCATTAACCCACCCGCCAAGAGAACAGGGGTGAGATACATTATCATCGTGAAGAAATACTTAACTATATGGGTGGAAGTCACACCAGTAAAAGATTGCAGCGCAGAGTCAACTGCCCACTTTATTTTCGAACAGGTAATTACTAGATTTGGGTGCCCAAGATTTCTAATGAGCGACCCAGGAACGCACTTCATCAACAACACCATCCAAGTGATGATTGAAGAGTTTGAAGTTCATCACAGGGATGATTGGGATCTCAAGGTACCAGCAGTACTATGGGCGTATAGAACCACATGCAAAAATTTGACAGGTCACACACCATTCAAACTGGTCTATGGTCAAGAAGCATTAGTACCGTTAGAATTTCTAATACCTAGTCTATGGGTAGCAAATATCACACAAATGAAATAACGAGGCACATTCCATGAACGACTGGATCAATTGTTGTCAATGGAGGAAGACCGAATCTTAGCAGGATTCCATCAAAAAGTACAGAAAGAGAGATACAAAGCGTGGCACGACCGCCACATCAAGAGAAAGATGTTTAAGAAATGAGATCTAGTATTGCTCAATGATAGTAAAGCGTTGCAACACCCAGGGAAGCTGAGGATGCATTGGCTAGGCCCATACAAGGTAAAAGTTGTCACAGATGGAGGATCTGTACAGTTGAAAGATCTAGCAGGCGCATACCTCAGAGGAATGATCAATGGGAGCCGACTGAAGCTATACAAAGATAGTCGACTACCCATCGCGCAGTAAAATTAAAAAAGAAAAAAAGAGAGAGCCTAAAAATAGCACGCAATGTGATGGACAAGCTGCATACGAAACACGAAACTAGTGAGGGAAAATACAACGGCCATATCGGAAAGGGAAACAAGTAGAAAAGGAAAGTCAGCAAAAGCACACTGATAGGACAACATGAGGCAGAATTAAAACAAGGAAAGGATGAATGGGATGTCGTACTAAACGAACCAGTTGGCGATGGAAAAGTATCCATAAGGGCAGGTACGAAACTGTCGCCGATGCATTGAACCCACACTCATGGTTCATTAATCACACAAGGTATGAGGCTCCCTCCACAAGATTCATGGCACACCCATACAACACACAAGCACAGAAACAATTAGTCTATTCAAAAAGGAAGAACGAAGAAAGAGAAATAGCATCCTAAACGCACAGAGCGAGATCTCATAGTTTATCCGAGATATTTGAACCAAACAGACGTTTGACAGACACTAGTATAGGACCACCAAAGCTCACAGAACCAGGCTAGACAGTCAGACCAACTAGGGTTCAAACTAGGTCGCGAGGAACAAGGGAAGAAAATGATTAGCAACCACCAGAGATCATTGATATTGACGAAATCTTGTCGCCGAAGGATATTCCAGTCGAATCAACACCTATCCAGGAAGAGATCCCGCAGCCCCAAGCAGAAACCATGAAAGAGGATACACCGGTAGCAGCGCAAGAGCTTCAGAATCAAGCAGTAGGAACTCATCAGGAAGGACAGCCAGAAAATGACGAAGAAGCCATGGGAATAAATAGAAGCACGCAGAACCCGAAAGTAGAGCCCCAACCAGATGTTCCACAAATACCCATCCCAGACTTTTATTTTTCGGATGAGCCAATTGGAGAAATGGGCAAATATTGGGAAGAATGGATGGCGAAGGAGCAACCGGAAGTTGTTGGAACTTTGAACCAGCCAACACATCCGAAATATGCTGGAACTTCAAACCAACCAACACAGCTAGAAGACATGATCCAGATACCAAGCTCGCCTTGAAAGAAACGAGCTGTAGAGATTGTGCTACCTCACACACCAGAAGGCATACAAGTGGACTCGCAGTTATTGGGTCACGTCGGGCAGCTCAAGTTTTCCGACCATGACGTAGCATTTGAAAGAAAATATCCAGAGCTTTCACCACAAGTATTTTTGGAGACAATAGTCGTGAACCCTCTCGGAGGAACTATCACTAAGCCACACAAGTGGGCAGCTGGACTGGACAGAACCGGAATCCTAGGATTGCTGAAGATACTACACTTTGGCAGAGGCCAATATGCATCGGCATGCGTCAAACAACTATTAGAATTTACTCATGGAGGGGATGTATGGATAGACAAACCTGTCCCCATAACTATTGAACTTATTACGCAAATCACAGGACTACCCATCCGGGGTATGGATCCCGTGCTGATACTGGACGACAAGTCCAAGGAAAAATACTTGGCAGAAGAAATGTAGAAGAAATATGGCACCGATAGGGGAACAAGAGGCATTATAATCAAGTGAATTAACGATGCCATGACACAAGTGGGAGAAAATATATTAGCATGCAAACTACTAAGAAAATGTCGTAAATATGAAGTACTGACAAGAGTTATCGTAGTTGCAGCTCAGTGCGCAGAAGGCACCTTCATGAGATGGGCGCCATATTTGTCAAACTTGTTCCAAATCGACTGCAAAGACGCACAAGAAGAAGGTACGAAATTGCACTACTCATGGCTTCTTACTCTCATCGCTTTCATGGGATGGAAAGAACCGGACCACGTCACCTTCTGTACCACACCACAGCCAGGAGGAGCGAGATATCGCGTCCTGAAATCCACACCATTGGCCAAGCATAAGAAGGAAAATGAAATTATATTTGAAGCTTACCTATGGGAAATGCAGGAAGCAATCAACCGAGCATGGAGGATAACACCAGAGGCTGTCGCATGATTCGGGGGCATCGCCAACTTTTGGGCTAGACAGTAAGCCATGTGGATATAGCCAAGACAGGACCCACATAAACAGTCGCTACAGATGCACTATTGTGTCACCGAGGGAGACATCGATATGATCATCCACGGGTGGTCGGATGAATGGAAGATCCCAACCATACCCAGAGAAGTACTGGGACAAACAACAGAAGGAGGGGCTCTGCAGCCAGAGACACAACCTCCAGAATTTCTAGTACCCAAGAAACCAAGAATGGGCCAAATCAAGCCGACTCAGACAGAGGGAGGCTTAGAGTAGCTAGGGACCCAGAAGGGGAGAATAAAAACCACTCAGTCAACCAATGAACAACAGAACCTGGCTGAGGGAGCATAGGGAACCATGACAAACCCCATCACACAGAAACCAGGGGGAACTAAGAGACCAATGACATAGGAAACAGGTGCGAGCAAGAAATCAAAGGCACAATGATCACTACCAGAATACATAATCACAGAGGACGATGGCGAGATGATTGCCAGAATGGTCCAGGATTGTATTGCAAAGGACTTTGATCATGCAGTGCACCACAGGGATGAACTGCATAAGGAGCTGGAAGAAATGGGGCAACTCCTGAAGAAGTTCGGAGAAGCCCAGCTTACAAGTAGCAGTAGAGGCATAGAGCCATTGAGCGCATAGACCAAAGAAAGAATGGAGGTAGGAGAACTTGATTCAGTTCTTCTGAAACTACATTCCACAGTTTACATAAAGCCGAGCATGCTACGAATGGATGAGATTGTGGGACAGACACCACTAAAGGATTTGGATCAGATCCAATTGGTCATAACACGGATGCCAACAAAGACCTTATACCAATTGCAGGTTAGCGTCGACCATGAGATACAGTCTCGAGAACATCAAAAAGTGGTCAAGCTACAACAAGAAACAAAGAAGCGGGAAACACTGGAAACAGTTTGTGTGCAGGCCAAATTTGAAACACAGGAGGAAAAGGAACGTAGGAATGAGTTGGAACACAGAGTGGAAGACATTTTTGGGAAACTCCCAACTACTGCGCAAGGAAGTGAACTCCCAGTGGAAAAAAAGATCGATTAGATTGCACAGGCAATGGATCAGTATCAGAAGGAGATCGAGACTCTTTGTGGACAGATTAGACCAACCACTCCACCAACAGTAAAGGAGCAGAGGAAGAAGGAAGTAACAGTGCAACTACAGGAGATGGAAAAACAGGTTAGCACAACAGCCGACTTGCTAGATAAAGCAGCGCAACTCTGGACAAAGATGGAAGAGGACCCATAGGTCCAACAATGGGAGAAGGAGGAGGAAAGGATCAATGCAGTGATCCAAGAATTCAAGCAACAACAAAAAACCATCCCAATCCTAGAACAGGTCAAAGGGACACAAGAGTTAAATAAGTTGCAGGTAGAACTTCTCACTACGCAAACACGGAAATAGGAGCGCTAGGCTCAAATAAAACCATTGCAGGAATGGATAGCAACAATACTGGAGAAGGCAGAAGAAGCCAGAAAACAGTGAGTGTGGACTCAACTGGAATGTGCAGGACTGATAAGAGAAGAATTAGCAATGCAAATAGTCGATATTGTCAGGGAGAAAACCACACAGGCACTGACAAAAGCAACAAAATTATAGGAGAAGTTTCAGATGATCACTAGGGAGATCGAGGAAGCACAACGCAATTAGGTGGCTCGAGATGAGTCACATGTCAGTGTTGGGGGCATGTTGGCACCAGGATGAAGTTGAAAGAAGGACGATCATGGGAAAGAAAGCGTGAGGGAAACTGAAGTGACAACTGGCAAAAGATCAGCACGCGTGAATGCAAGAAAGCGTGCACAGAGGGAAGCGACAGCTGGAGGAAGAACAACACGCGCATGGGAGAAAAAACTAGCGTAAGAAGGGTTAGGGTTTTGGTAATATTCTGTAAGTGGACAAAGAAACCGAAATGTATAAATATAGATACGAAAGTATCATATAGGAGAGTAGTTGTTGTTGTTGATTTTATGAAGATTGCGATTGTTATTGAGTGATTTGCCCGAGTATTGTTGTTGGCGATACATGAGGGGTTTGAATTGTATGGATCAAGTTTTGTAAACTATTGAGGAAGAAAGATATGAGGGAAGGTAGATCTGAGGATTAGACCGCAAGTTGTAGAGCCTGGTGCGATCTAGTTCACCTCACATAGATCTTACCCAATTTTGCGGAGAACTATAAGCGTGTGGCGCAGGAAGATCAAGAAATAATATAATAAAAGAGCCAAGAGCCAAATCTTTATGGACGTAGCTCAGGAAGGGTGAACCACAGTAACATCTGTGTAATGTTTTGAATGTTTTCATATCTTTTAATTCTTTCAAGCAATAGATGACTACGATTGATGAATAACCAAACACATTATTAGAATCTGTTTATAGTTTGAGTTATATGCATGAGATTCCTGGGAACAAGTAGACTACAGTAACAGTTCGCAGAACATGGCCTTAATCAAGAAAACCTTTATCTCCTACTCTGTCCTAGGCTATAAACACCTGAGTCTTACAGTCAACCATCCTTATCTATCTCGGGTGAGACTGCGCAGTACCTTCCGGGCGCTGCGTTGCCTTCTGGTTTACTAGGAGGGCTGATAGTTAGAGGCTTTGTTGGAACCCCGAATGACATGAACCATGAGTCAATAACTCAGATAACCTGAGAAGGGAGTCGATAAAACCAACAATAGTGAAACACTCTCAGATACTTTCCAAAAATACCCCACCTATGACAAGGAAATGCATTCCACTATACAAGCATGTCATCAATGGAAACATTACATTCTGTGAAAGGATACTATCATCCACACTGATCAAAAGCCTCTGCAGTTCATACAAAAACAGGGGAAATTACAGAATGACCTCCATCAAAAGTGGTCCACCTACCTGCACCAGTTCCATCTCAACATCAGGTATAAGATAGAGAGCTCAAATCATGTCATTGACTGCCTCAGTCAACCTCTCATGGCTACACTCACCACTACACTCCATTCCTATGGACATGAGGCATCTGAGTGGCCCCAAATTTATCAACATGATCCGTACTTCACCACCACCTATCATCTCTTGGGTATAGGTGCAACTATCCCCGATTTTTACATTCAGGGTGGACTGTTATGCCATCTGGGCCATTTCTGTGTTCCTACAATCGAGCATGCAAAGATTATTTGGGAAGCCTACTATAGTCGAATGGAAAGACATTTTTGTGTGGAGAAAACTATGGTCGTTCTACATAAACATTTTTATTGGAAAAAACTTTGATAGGAAGTCAACAAGTATATTGTATCTTGCACTTTATGTACCATTTCCAAGACAACCATCAATAAGTAAGGTGTTGGTACAAGGTCATACCTAGGGTTCAATGTTGCAACAACGCACCAACAAAACCCTAACTACCATCCCTTTCAGCAAAACCTGTGAAGCAGATGAAGTATCCCCCGAGGTAGATGCAGGAGGGGTTGCAGGACTCAAGTGTCTGCAACCTAGCTGGGATACAGATCTGTGATCACAGTACTTAACATAACACTTAGCAATTAAGATTCATTAGTATTTATCCCTTATTCACATCACAGGTAAAACCCTAATTACATAGCAGAGTAGTATTCAATAAGATATAACATATCCAAGCACTTATCACCTAGAAATAGATTAGATATAGCATTCATCCACATCATCAAGCACCAAGCTACTATATCATATGCATCTAACTTACATAAATATGACAACACTAAGCATAAATCACATCAATCACACAAAGCAACCATAACACATGATATATGTGGTTCACCCCTAGCGTGGCGCTATGTCCACCAACTCTTCGTCTTCTTTATTATCTTTTGTCAATCTCCTTACATGCACAGAGCATCAAAACCCACTCCACATAGGACAAGATATCTGTGCGCACCTCACTAGATCCTCCTTCCCTGAGTTAGGTCACAACACAAATCCTCTTTACAGTCACTTTCACTTAGCTCTGCAAGTTCTTAACACACAGTATGCACAAAGCTAACTCAATCACATAGGTCCAACTACTTACATCACTTGCACTCAACACAATACATCACTTAGCACCACATCTCCCTTACTTACATCGCCTAGCTTTCTATTTGTACATTACAAAAGGGCCTAAGCATGGGAAAACCCATGGGCCAACATCCCATACCCATTACATAAACCCAAAACCCAAAAATATCGCAAAAGGGGGGCGAGATCCCACAATCTCCGCTTCGCCTAGCCCTTCATCTTTGATCAACCTATTGAAGTGCCAAAATTGGTAAAACATGACCAACGTTTCCACAAAACCTGGTCAAGGGCCAACAGGCCCCCAACACTCATATGTGACTCGTCTCGAGTCACTCTGATATGGGTAACTCTGCCTTGAAGGCCTCGATCTTATCTCGAGTTGCTTTGACCTGCTGCTTCACTAGAGCCTCCTTCTCGACGAACTCCTAGACAAATTTCTCGGTCACAGGTCCTTCCAATCATTTTTCAACTAACGTGACCACTTGTTCTAGTTCTTCTACTCTTTGTTGGAGCTACTGAATGGCTTTAGAAAGATTCCCCACCTGACTCTCCACTGGGTGTTCTTCCATCTATTCTAAGCCTGCCACAAAGCGAAGTGCTCTAGTGACTGCTTCTTTAACTCCAATATGCTCTACGAGAAGTTGTTCTTTCTCCTTATGGATATGCACTCTATCCTCTGCAAACTTTTCCTGGAGGTCATATTTTTCTTGCTACTCAACCTGATGTTACTCTATGGATTCCTCTTTTGCTTGATCCAGGGCCTCTATGGCATGTTCTTTTTCCTTCTGGATATGAAGAAGGTGAGCTTCTGTCGAGTCTACTAATCTGCGTAGCTGGGGAGGTTCATCTCCCAACTTTGCTCCCTCTGATGATGGTGGCGTAGTAGAAACTGCACGGTTGGAGTAGAGGGTTTGTTGTACCCCTTTCAAGTTTGTTGCAATCCTATCATACATGGTCTCCTGTTTTGCTTCGATGAGCTGTAGAATGTCTTCTGAGATATCCGATACAATGACAATGATGAGGTCTATGTCATCCAACGTTAGCACAGTCTGAAATTGTGGTTTATTGGCTTTTGACTTATTACTCAATGTAGGTTTCGTGGGGGAAACCTTTATTTTCTTAGATGTCTCAGCTTCATCAAGGGGATCCCTAGGCGATATTACTTCTCCCTGCTTTGGTTTGTCTTTTTTTGCGTCATTCTCTTCCTTGTCTACTTCGTCACCTCCTTCCCCCTCCAGGTGAATCTGAAGCAGTCTCTCATGATGCGTTGTTTGGCTCCTGTACCTCTTCCTTCTTTTTCCTTCTGCTACTGCTAGGTGCATCATATTCTTCATGAGTGACCACATGACTACCGATGAGATCAGGGTTGGATTTTTTTGCTTGGTCGACTAGTATAAAGAACTCTACGGGCCATTCCTTAGTTGTTTCTTCCATGTCCTCCTTAGTGAGCTTGTAGTAGGATTGAAGCTCTTCTTTATGTTCATCTCCGCGTGCAGTGATATAAATAAAATGTCTATCTGTGTGGAACTTTACAAATGGCATGAACCTATGCAGGGTGTTCAGCGTCATATGAGGGAAAGACTCAATAGCCCTCTTCAAATGTAGGTAATAGGTGTGGAACACCACGTTTGACTGCCATTATTTAGCCATGTCGCTCGAGTACCAGAGTGTAGTGAAATTCATAGCGAGGGTTTCAGACGGCTCAATCTCACGGAAGGTCGCTCCTTCCAACATCTCCCAAGAAATTAAGGCGATGAGGATCAACAACCAGCTCAAGTGGAACTCATAGCCCTGATCCTAAGCTTCACGACAGTATTTCTCTAACTAGTTGATGAGGTAGCTCTCTCAGTTCATTTGTAGTCCTTCAATTCATTTTCCCACGAGGTCAACAACGAACCCCATGACCTACATGGGTTTGTTCTTCCTTACTAGATTACCAATGATCAACTTACAGGCTAGGTGCACTGCGCCATTCTGGATGAAATATACCTTGTAGCCTCTCTTCCCCTTCTCCACATCGCCATAGGTGTCATTGATTCTCTGCACCAGGGCGCGATCTGCAACCTTCTCTGGATAAAATTCTTGTGGGTCTGGTCCTTGCATGCTTAATCTGTTGATCCAATGGATCAACGTTGAATCTACAGTGATGCATCCGACCATCCACAAATAACCACCATGGAAGCAAGACAACAGGATTTTAACGCATGCATTAACCTCCTAATGCCTTCCAAGGTGGGCTATCTTCATTACGTTCAGGATGGTGGACCTCGCGATGTCCATGGTCCACAGCTGGGGGATGATCTTCGACCTCATCCCCTTGGTCTTGTTCAAATACTTATGTGGGGCGAGCATGCCATGGTTCTTGCGATCTCCCAAGTTGAAGTCACGGATCTTCAATGTCATAATCTGTCCCAACTGCAGTCCAACTACGCATATCCCCTTTAGGAGGTACGCAGTGATCAAGGTGTAGTCAAAGTCCCTCGGGACACTTTCACGACTAACTGTGCCAGCCAGAGGTGGGATATAGTTGGGCAGGATAGATGGGATGAGCTTCTCATTCACCAAGTCATCATGATGCTTGCTACATTTCTCAGCAGCGGGTTGGCTAGACCAACATTGCACAGTCGACGGGGATGCCTCCAAACCTCATGTCGATGAAGCTTGTATGCCTGCGGACATCACCTTTTCAGCAATGAGGTCTATTAGGATCTCTTCGATGAACTTTTCTACTATTCTAATTTCATCCAACATGCACGCTCGAGATCATATATCTCAGGTTGGTGAGAAAACACTCAATGTAACAGAACGGGTGGCGAGCTCTCAATAGGCACTGTGTGAAAACAGCTAGTTGTTTGTGGGCTCAGATAATCACAACTGGAAAAAGTGTTCTCGGTGCAACGTTCGACGGGATAAATAGACAACGTCGTAACAGACTCTTTCAATGGGCAGGAACGCCTCAATCAATTCAATTATGTCCGTTATGGCACGGTCCAAACGGTCCAATGGCGAACGTTCTGTCAATAACTCCATTTCTAGCCGTTTTGGAGCATTGTTCTAACGATCAGGATGCCTCCAACGGTCATATTTCTTAGTCATGGTGAATTCCTAATCTACGTTGTTCTGATATCCCAACGAAGTTCCAGTTCTGCAAACTTTCCTTCTGCGAAGTCCCCTCTAGAGCTTCCTTCAATTTTTCTAACTTTGCTTTCTTCTTGTTGAGCTTTCTGGATTTCTTTCCTATGATTTGAGTCACTGGTTTCCTATTTCCATTATTTTTCTTATCTCCTTTTGACATAGTAACTTCTCACTATGGAGGGTATTTCATAGGGTTCGAGGGTAATACTTCTTCTCTTTCCGGGGTAGGTGCTCTACTCTCTTGTATGGACAAGGGTTTCAAGTCTTCCTGTGTTCTTTCAACTTCGACGGCCAGGTCTCTATTCCTTATTAGCTTCGAATTGTCCTCTTGTTCTTCCAATAAGTACGTTATTCTCCTAGCCATGAAATCTCTTAGTTCTTTCTTTTTCTGTTCTAAAGCTTCCTCTTCTTGTTTCCTTCGTATATGATCTTTCTCAACCCAAGTTTTTCCTAGAAAAATAGCAAATGGGGTGCTATTCTCAACAAACTTAACGATCTCAAATTATTCTTCTGTCGAAGTTCCGTGAGAACTCATAGGTATCTAGGTAAGTCTTCCAAATAGGTTTATCATCTTCCCTTTAAACAATCCTATTCCTCCCAATGAAGGAACCATAGCAGGCTTTCAAAAAATTTCCCAAGTTTTTTCTGTCATGATATTCACCTGCGTTTCCTCATCTAGAACACAGTCTATGTCGAAGTATCCTATTCTTGTTTCTATGCACTCTTTCTCTTTTAAGGCCTCTGATAAGTTGATGTCTATGTGATCATTTAGGGTTTCTTTCATCTGCAATAATACAGTCTCTGATTATTTCTGGTTCTTGAGCATATTCTTAGTCTCTTGACCTTCCTGATGGTCTCCTTGTCTCATGTTCATCTTTTCAACTTTGGAAATCATTCTAGGGAAATCCAAAACTTCATGTCCAATAGCCTTACAACAAAGGAAAATAGGACCTCGACTAGGGAATTCCTTAGCAAGATGTCCCGGTCTTCTACAATTATAACAAAGAGTCAATCCTCTCTTTCTCTTGAACGATCCCCAACCTTTCTTGTACTGCGCACTGGGATCACAGTGGTGGATTTGCAAAAAAATATTTCTAGGATCCTACATCCATTTGTTAGTCCAAACATTCTTTCTATGCATAGGAATAACATATATTTCACTAGTTCTATCATATTTATTCACATCAAATATTTTTTCTTCTAGTTGTGCCCTAGTTTTTAGACTAGGACAACATCTATCAAACATGCCTAGATCCATTCTTTCGAAACAAAATTTTTCACTTATCTAACCTTTATTAGAGGACAAATCTTCAAGATCTTACCTCTTTTCTTCAAATCTGATTTATTTTCTTGGCACAGAGCTTCACAAGTCAAGTATAATACTGCACACTAAAGCAACAGATCTACGCACAGAGATTTCACTTTTATTCAGTTCCCAATAATCATAGTTTTAGGTCCCAACAATGGAACCATTTGTTGGCACAGGGGAAGACCTGGGGTTCAACGCTTCAACAACGCACTAACAAAACCCTAACTATCGACCCTTTCGGAAACACCTGCAAAGTAGATGAAGTATCACCTAAGGTAGATGCAAGGGGGGGTTGCAGGACTCGAGTGTCTGCAACCTAGATGGGACACAGATCTGCGATCACTATACTTAACAGAGAACTTAGTAGTTAACATTCATTATTATTTATTCCTTATTCACATCACAGGTAAAACCCTAATTAAAGAGAAGCATAGTATTCAACAAGATCTAACATATCCAAGCACTTAGAACCAAGAAATAGATCAGATCTAGCATTCATCCACATCATCAAGAACCAAGATACTATATCATATGGATCTAACATACATAAAGATGACAACACTAAGCATAAATCACATAAATCACATAAATCACATAAATCAACCATAAAACAGGATATCACCCCCAGCGTGGGGCTACGCCCACCAACTCTTCATCTTCTTTATTATCTTATGTCAATATCCTTACATGCACAGAGCATCAAAACCCACTCCGCATAGGACAAGATATCTACGTGTACCTCGCCAGATCCTCCTTCTCCGAGTCAGGTCATAACACAAAGCCTCTTTACAATCACTTGCACTTAGCTCTGCAAGTTATCAATACACAATATGCACAAAGCTAACTCAATCACATAGATCCAACTACTTACATCACTTGCACTAAGCATAATACAACACTTAGCACCACATATCCCTTACTTACATTGCCTAGCTTTCTATTTATACATTACAAAAGGGCCTAAGCATGGGTAAACCCATGGGTTGACATCCCATACCCATTACATAAACCCAAAACCCAAAAAGTCTGCAAAAGGGGGGAAAGATCCCGCGATCTCCTCTTCGCCTGGCACTCTGTCTTCGATCAACCTTTCGAAGTGCCAAAATTGGTCAAACATGACCAATGTTTCCACAAAACCTAGTCAAGGGACAACACAAGGCTTATGCACCACTCTTCCTACTCCCAAGAATCCTTGGGAATCCATCTCAATGGATTAAATGTATGGCCTTCCATCCACCAAGAAAGGAAATGATTGTGTATTTGTGGTCATTGATCGGTTTTCAAAGATGTCCATACTCATACCCTACAAGAAGAATATCACAGTGGAAAATACTGCTAAGATCTTCTTTGAACAAGTGTGGGTCCATTTTGGGATGCCACAGACCACCATCTCTGACCGAGACAACAGGTTCCTCAACACATTTTGGTTGAGTCTCTGGTCACTGTTGGACACCAAGCTCACTAAATACACTTCTTTCCATCCCCAAATACATGACCAAATAGATCTTGTCAATGGCATGATTATTCACATCCTATGCATGTACAACTCTAAGAATCTACGTACATGGGATGAGAGTCTCCCTTATCTTTAGCATAGTTACAACAGGGCTCTCCATAGATCCACTGACCATATCCCATTTCAGGTGGGGCTGATATTCCAACCCTTGGGTCCCATTGATGTTGCACTACCTATTTCCACCACACAAACATACTCTTCCCATGTTCATTCTGAGACTGACAAAGCCGCCAGATTCATTGAGCGGATTCAGCACATCCGCTAATAAGTCCATGAGATTTTGCAGAAAGATAATGCTAAGTACAAGCAGTGCCATGATCAACACAGGGTACTGCACCAGTTTCAAGTTG